>CM077236.1:19440699-19693199 GCA_039654775.1 Spinibarbus caldwelli | reverse complement strand
CGGGGCTTTATGGCAGAGTGGCCCGACGGAAGCCTCTCCTCAGTGCAAGACACACGAAAGCCCGCATGAAGGACTCCAAGATGGTGAGAAATAAGATTCTCTGGTCTGATGAGACCAAGATAGAACTTTTTGGCCTTAATTCTAAGCGGTATGTGTGGAGAAAACCAGGCACTGCTCATCACCTGTCCAATACAGTCCCAACAGTGAAGTATGGTGGTGGCAGCATCATGCTGTGGGGGTGTTTTTCAGCTGCAGGGACAGGACGACTGGTTGCAATCGAGGGAAAGATGAATGCGGCCAAGTACAGGGATATCCTGGACGAAAACCTTCTCCAGAGTGCTCAGGACCTCAGACTGGGCCGAAGGTTTACCTTCCAACAAGACAATGACCCTAAGCACACAGCTAAAATAACGAAGGAGTGGCTTCACAACAACTCCGTGAGTGTTCTTGAATGGCCCAGCCAGAGCCCTGACTTAAACCCAATTGAGCATCTCTGGAGAGACCTAAAAATGGCTGTCCACCAACGTTTACCATCCAACCTGACAGAACTGGAGAGGATCTGCAAGGAGGAATGGCAGAGGATCCCCAAATCCAGGTGTGAAAAACTTGTTGCATCTTTCCCAAAAAGACTCATGGCTGTATTAGATCAAAAGGGTGCTTCTACTAAATACTAAGCAAAGGGTCTGAATACTTAGGACCATGTGATATTTCAGTTTTTCTTTTTTAATAAATCTGCAAAAATGTCAACAATTCTGTGTTTTTCTGTCAATATGGGGTGCTGTGTGTACATTAATGAGGAAAAAAATGAACTTAAATGATTTTAGCAAATGGCTGCAATATAACAAAGAGTGAAAAATTTAAGGGGGTCTGAATACTTTCCGTACCCACTGTACATATATACATACATACACACATACATACATACATATACACATACATACATACAGTGGTGTGAAAAATTGTTTGCCCCCTTCCTGATTTTTAAATTTTTTTGCATGTTTGTCACACTTTAATGTTTCAGATCAGCAAACAAATTTAAATATTAATCAAAGATAACAAGTAAACACAACATGCAGTTTTTAAATGAAGTTTTTTATTATGAAGGGAAAACAAAATCCAAACCCACATGGCCCTGTGTGAAAAAGTGCTTGCCCCCTAAACCTAATAACTGGTTGGGCCACCCTTAGCAGCAACAACTGCAATCAAGCGTTTGCAATAACTTGCAATGAGTCTGTTACAGCACTGTGGAGGAATTTTGGCCCACTCATCTTTGCAGAATTGTTGTAATTCAGCCACATTGGAGGGTTTTCAAGCATGAACCGCTTTTTTAAGGTCATGCCACAGCATCTCAATAGGATTCAGGTCAGGACTTTGACTAGGCCACTCCAAAGTCTTCATTTTGTTTTTCTTCAGCCATTCAGAGGTGGACTTGCTGGTGTGTTTTGGATCATTTTCCTGCTGCAGAACACAAGTTCGCTTCAGCTTGAGGTCACGAACAGATGGCCGGAGATTGTCCTTCAGGATTTTTTGGTAGACAGCAGAATTCATGGTTCCATTTATCACAGCAAGTCTTCCAGGTCCTGAAGCAGCAAAACAGCCCCAGACCATCACACTATCACCACCATATTATACTGTTGGTATGATGTTCTTTTTCTGAAATGCTGTGTTACTTTTACACCAGATGTAATGGGACACACCTTCCAAAAAGTTCAGCTTTTGTCTCGTCAGTCCACAGTAGTGCTGTGTTCGAAATATCGATACGACGATGTATCGTCACAGAGATTTGACGATACGAGCATCGATACAGCTGGCCCTGTATCAATATTGTGGCACGTGTTCAGCAGTGGACCGCGCTTAATTTGAATACAAGAACACCTTTTAAAATGGAGTAGAAAAGTGCAAGGTTTCTAAAAAATAATGCATAGAGCATAATACAGGCTACAATAAGGTTTAATCTGGCCGCCGAGGAACACAATGGGGGTTGCCTGATATAAAGAGACGTAATCCCCGAAACAGAGCTTCACATTTGCGCAATACGGAAATATCTGCTTAGTGTGTTACTTGTCTTTGTCAATCTGGCAACCATGTGCACGCGCTCTCACGCCACTGTGGATAAACGCGCTTGCTTTCTGAAAACATAGTTTGCAGTTTAGCGATCTCCACTTCAATATTCTATTATCAGGAAAGTGTAATTTATCAAGTGTTCATTTATGAGAGAGAGAGAGAGAGAGAGAGAGAGAGGCTGTGTATGTAAGAATTACCACCGTTTTGCCGTGTTTCTCTATTAACAGTGAAGCTGTATATTTAATTCGCACGCTTGTATTACATGAATGCGCTCTCGCCTTGTAATAATGCGCTCGTGACATTTGTCATTAAAATAAAGCCATAAATTTTATTGATAAAATTGCGGGGCAGCCTAAAAGAATGTCTGTGTGGGCGCGCAACATGATCTGTGTGTGAGTGAGATACAGTGACGACAGGGCATTAGTTTAGAACTCTTCTAGTTTTTATTTTATTTTTTTTAATGTAGAGAGTGTGTTGATTTGTGCAATGATAACCTACCAGCAATGTTAAGATGATTTTAATATATTAGAATGAGTACATTACAATATAAATTTATTAGAACGAGTAGGCCTACATTCTTATTTATGGGCTTAAAAACAAGATGCAAACAATCAGAATATTGTACCTGGTGGAGAGTGCCCAATATAAACATGAAACATATGCCATTACCTATATTGTACTTCATAATGCAGAGGTCAACTGTTCAGTTAGCAATGGTCCTATATGCAGGGTTTCATAAACAGCTGTTTTATTAAATTAGTCTGAGGTGAAATTCAGTGCAGTCCTGTATCGTGATACGTATCGTATCGTGGCCTCTGTATCGTGATACGTATCGTATCGTGACTTTGCTGGTGATACACAGCCCTAGTCCACAGAGTATTTTCCCAAAAGTCTTGGGGATCATCAAGATGTTTTCTGGAAAAACTGAGACGAGACTTTATGTTCTTTTTGCTCAGCAGCGATTTTCGTCTTGGAACTCTATCATGCAGGCCATTTTTGCCCAGTCTCTTTCTTATGGTGGAGTCATGAACACTGACCTTAACTGAGGCAAGTGAGGCCTGCAGTTCTTTGGATGTTGTTCTGGGGTCTTTTGTGACCTCTTGGATGAGTCGTCGCTGCAATCTTGGGGTTATTTTGGTCGGCCGGCCACTCCTGGGAAGGTTCACCACTGTTCCATGTTTTCGCCATTTGTGGATAATGGCTCTCACTGTGGTTCGCTGGAGTCTCAAAGCTTTAGAAATGGATTTATAACCTTTTCCAGACTGATAGATCTCAATTACTTTCTTTCTCATTTGTTCCTGAATTTCTTTGGATCTCAACATGATGTGTAGCTTTTGAGGATCTTTTGGTCTACTTCACTTGTCAGGCAGGTCCTATTTAAGTGATTTCTTGATTGCGAACAGGTGTGGCAGTAATCAGGCCTGGGTGTGGCTAGAGAAACTGAACTCAGGTGTGATTTATCACAGTTATGTTTTAACAGGGGGGGGTTTGGATTTTGTTTTCCCTTCATACTTCATAAAAAAAAAAAAAAAAAAAAACATTTAAAAACTGCATGTTGTGTTTACTTGTGTTATATTTGATTAATATTTAAATTTGTTTGATGATCTGAAACATTAAAGTGTGACAAACAAAAAAATAAAAAACCAGGAAGGGGGCAAACAATTTTTCACACCACTGTACATACTTACATACATACATACATACATACATACATACACATACAACAAACGGAATGTTCCTAAATTTTTCAAAATATAAAAAGGTAATACTTTATTTTTTGTGTTCTTGTTACATGTGCTTACTATAGTAATAACAGAAAATGAAGCATAATTACATGAAATAGCCCTAAACCAAACCCTAATCCTAAACCTACAGTAAGTACATGTTGTTAATTAATATTACTCAGTATAAATGTACAATTACACTGTAACAAGGGTACCATAAAATAAAGTGTAACCAAAATTATTATATATTTTTTATAATACAGTATTATGATGAAATATGCTCTCCTGGGCTCCATAAAGTTTAAAGAGAGTTATGTCTGTTGGATGTGTTCATGAGCAGGCTCAGCCAACTATACTAGATAGGGCTTATTAAGTAGATTAGAGAACAATTCGTTTTTCATAAATGCAAAAACTGATAGAATTATCAGAAACACATGATATTGGCTCAATATGACATAAATTAGAATTAGGGTCATAAAGCTTGTTGAATCATTTCTCAAAAGGTGCTTGAGGGTGTATGTCTGTCAGTGATATGAGTTTGGTGTAAAGTGTGGTGAATTAAATTTTCTCTGGCACTCGATGGATTTCTTCAGACAGCCATGCGTTAAAATTCCTCAGTAAACGGCCCTGACGAGTTTGGTACATCCTGCTAAGCTAGCATTCCAGACATGATCGGCATAACCTGTGTGTGACCAAGTGCACTTGGCATGCTTAAAAATCAGAATGAGGCTGAGGTCTGTCTCTAATAGTTTTGGGTTTAAACTTTTAATAGGAAAATCTTTCCTTCAAAAAGACATGCTTACCCATTTAAATATTACCGATATCACACTGATTTCATGCTGTCACACAAGTCTGTTCATTTCTAGTTCAAATTAAAATTCACCAATCTTCAAACTAGAAATGAATTCAAAGTACCACCCATATTGTGCTAATACTTTCATAAAATGGATCTAATACAAGCAACAGAGCAAACGGTCCTAAAAATATGACAAACAACAGGACGTGTTGCCTTGACCAAAAGCTACAACCGCTAATACATGAGTGAGCAGTGTGACAACAGGAATCAGATGATACTCTCACTCACAGCTCATCCAAATAATCAGTAAATGCAATGAAAAAAAAAAAAAAAAAAAAAACAAACATGGGTGTATCCCTAAATAGCATTACTATTACAATGGATTATTGTATTTAATATACTGCAAATAAAAAAAGGCTGGAAGGGATAGAGCTAAAGTCTGTTCAAAGGGTTGGACTGTCTCAGTGTCTTGGAACACATACTTTTAACAACCCATGATGTCTGGAGTTTTCGTATTTACTGGAAATAAATCAACATAAAATGAAGTATGGTGGTCTACCTTTACTAAGGTCCATTGATAATAAATTAAAGTAAGAATTCAATTGGCTGTATATTACTCCAAACAAGATGTTGTCATCCTTGGGGTCGTGATGCCCATCCAAAAATGGAGATGGGCGTAAAGGAGATTTTTATGACTTGCTCATACACACATGAACATGAACATATTTTTTAATATCATGTGACACTGAAGACTGGAATTCAAGCTGAAAATTAAACTTTGCCTTCACAGGCATAAATTACATTTTGAAATATATTAAAATAAAAAAACATACGCATTTCAATTTATAATGTGTCACAGTATTACTGTTTTACTGTATTTTCGATCAAATAAATGCAATTTTGGTGAGCATAAGAAACAAAAACAAAATAAAAAAAAAAAATAAATAAAAAAAAAAAAACATTAAAACATCTTACTGTCCCAAACTTTAACAGTAGTGTATGTAAAATATCCAGTTATTTTGCAACTGAAATAGGAGATGAAATAGGAAATGAAACAATATTTCTGTAAATACACAGAAGAGTCACTGACTTAGCAGGCAAAAACTGCTGATACCGTCTGTTTGCACTAATTTGTGCAAAGCAGGATTGAGCACTAGTTTTCATTAGGACTATACGATTGAAACTGAACCTACCTAAAAACACATTGTAGGCTGTAGACCAAAAAACACGCTTGATACTTATTCCTTTACAAGGATGTGATTGTAATCTCTCATAATATAGAACCTGTGACAATAAATGGAGCAAACACAATATCTAAACAAACTGTTGTCAAATCAGTAAAGAAACCTTCCAAACAAACACAATCCGCTTGAAACAAAAGCCATGTTCACCAACCCACTTAACAAAAAACTTGCCCTCCCTTAACCAACATAATGAAAACACCAAGGGAAGCAAAATAGCACTGAGGGGTTTGCGCTCATGTGAATAGCCTTTTGGCGCTGGCAACACAGCTTCCACTTTCCAGAATAATTGAATTTGGTGTGCTTTGTGACCACGTATAAAGGCTTCCCTTTGCCAAGCGGCAGGCCTGGCTTCAGCCATTGCATAACAGAGCCTGTAAAGAATAAAAGGAGAGACGCCGGGGCCTGGGGATGGAGGGAGGGAAGACACGTGGGAACTGCTGCCTCCATTGGGCAGCTTTGTCTGGGGCCGATCACGGGCAGAGTCCCTCAGGCATTAGTGTAAGCATGCCTGACATTGCACTCATTCCATAGTCACAAAAGCCTCCCCACAGAAACTACGCTGGAGCAAGTGGACGAAGGGGATCCGACTCTTAGGGAGTCACCTTAAGAAACCACGCAGCGGACAGTCTATACAGCAAACGGACGCAGGCGATATTCGCTGTTTACCTGACTATTGTTTTGCTGAGGTGAAGTGCCCTTCCTGCCACAAAGACCCTCTTGTAAACTACAGCACTACAGACAATACCAAAAACATTATATAGAAAGACCTCTTTTATATTTTTGAGATTAAAGATAATGTTCTCAAAAGAATGTCAGGGATGAATTCTAAAATGTAGACTTCTTTTTTGCACATCCAGCACTGAGGTTTGCCGCTCGAATTGCAGTCATGTGACATTTTCAAGCCATGACAGAAAACCGCGATACCACAGAATAATTTTTCACTCTTTTTCGATGGAAGTCACGCCCACCTAAGAATGCTAAAAACTTTACAGATACATTCTAAATGACAGATTACCAAAAAACGTCACCACACAAACAGGCACTAAGAGGGTTTAAATCTTCTGCATTCTGTTGTGTGTTTTGGATTTCATTGAAGGATTTCGTTATCTATATAACAAAAAAGAACTAAGAGTGGGACAGGTGCTGGAAGATGGCCCTGTTTCACAGAGGAGCTCAAGTGGTTTCCCAGTGAATTTACACACTGATTCCAGTTTTCACTACAAGCCGTCACCGTGCCTGAAAACCTCAAACTCATGTTCATTGGTGCACAGTTTGATGCTCAAACAGGTGGTGGTGTAAAACATCATGCCCATGATCAGCTTTATTTCCTCTGAATATTTTATCTTTTTGAACATAAATTCAATGAACAATTATTTTTTATTAATCATTATATTAATTAAAATTTTATTTTTTAGGTAGAATAATGCCCTAATGCATTATCTCAGACAAACAATGAAAAACATGGTAAAAAAAAAAAAAAGTACATTAAATGTCTATAAATGCAAGTTGAATCAAATCTGAAACTTCAAGAATTATGGATTAGACTTTTAGTTTTCATAGTGAATTCTATTCTGCTCTAATGCTCTATGGCCTTGTCTGCCCTTAAGAAATGACTATACTTTAATAAGATGAATAGAAATCAAGATCTGACCAACTCTGTTTCTCTGTTAGAATATTTTTATGTATATAAATTAGCCCAATATAATTTAATAAGTTGATAATTTTCCACAGATGTTAATTTTTTAATTGTAAATTTGCATCTCCATCTCAACTTGAAATAAGTTCTTTCTTTACTGCCAAATTTTGATGAGACAATACTAAATATGATCAGCACTTGCACTTTTTGGTAAAATAAAATAATTAAAATAATTATTTTAATTAACAAAGAAGGTAACAAAGAACAAAATGTGTATAAAGTGTCTTTAAAGCTGACCCTGTTTTGGGAAAACAACAGTCAAACTTGAGAGAGATACATTCAATAATAGACTGTTATCCGTTTGTAATGTATACTTAAATTAAACACCATTGTAAAACTACAAATTTAGTTTAGGTACAGACAGGCCACATAAAAACAGAATCAGGGCACAATCAGAGGCATTAATAAAATAATAATAAAGTGCAATAATAACTCTGACGCTTGATTCAGAAGTTCCACTGTGGATACACTTCTTGTATTATTTTCAACTATTTTGACTTGGCAACAGAAAACGAGGAGGAAAAGGGAGAGAATGTCATGAGACCGACTTTAACTCATGTCGCCCACATGAGCGCCCCCAGTTCAACTTCTTGTCCTCACACGTCCACCTCAACATCAGCTGGATAACTCCTCACTGCTCTTCTGACAAGAAAATATAAGATTTCTCAGACTCTAATCAGCTTCACATTACAAAAGCATGTCACATGACTTTGTAGCGGGGAGCCTTCAAGCAGATCAGGTTTTTCTTATCTAGATTCATTTCAAGCTACCCCATTCCTTCTCTTGAAAAGGAGAGGAAAAGTGGAAGGAGGGCATGAAAGATGCCTTTGAGTGAAAATGAAATATGAATGTAACACAAGAGCAGTAACGCAAAAGTGAAAGACTTTCAATTTGTGTGGGATGTTGCAGCGTCCATGACTAAGACAGCAGTGTGATGTTAAAGGGTTGGTTCACCAAAATAAAAATTCTGTCATCATTTACTCACCCTCAAGTTGTTCCAAACCTGTATAAGTTTCTTTCTTCTGCTGAACACAAAAGAAGATATTTTGAAAAATGTGGGTAACCAAACAGTATCTGGTCCCCATTGACTTCCATGGTAGATTTCCCACACCATGGAAGTCAGTGGGGACCACCAACTTTTTGGTTACCCACATTCTTCAAAATTTCTTCTTTTATATTACACAAAAGAAAAAAATCATACAGATTTCGAACAACTTGAGGGTGAGTAAACGATGATGCAATTTTCATTTTTGGGTTAACTATCCCTTACATGACAACGACAAAAAAGTAGATTCACTCATTAAGAGGTTAAAATCATGTTTTACTCAAAATACTGCAAAAAGTATTTATTTTTATTATTATAAAAATACGTAGACATTAGTGCTGAAAATGTAATCCAAATGATCATTTCTCAGCACAATGACACCATAAAATGAGAGTCATACAATGACTGCCTTTGAGGTGGTGATCTGCTTGCTCACTGTTTTGACACAAGTGACCATACAAATTAAGATGAAACCACGTCCACTACCCTAAAGGCAGCAAATCCCCTCTATTTAATTTACACAAGGCTTCTAGTTAACTCGTGTCTAAATGAGTCGGGCTGAAAGGCTGGTTTCTCTGCTGGTGAAAATACAGACCTCACAAAGCACATCCACACTGCTTTCCCAGCGGCCCAACTAGCATTCCTTACATATTTGCACATGGAACTCTTGGAACTACAGTTCAATTCTTTCTTTCATTTGAACACTGTTTACATTATGCGACCACTTTTAAAAAAATAAAGGGGGAAAAAAGACATAATTTTAATAACTAGTAGTAATAATGTGCTTTGCATTTATATGATTTCTTAAGGATACTGAAATAATAAACTGTTTCCTCTTGATATTCTAAATTCAGAATTTTTCAAGCTTACTACCAAGAGACCACCGCACATTTTGTGATTTTTCTAAGATTAATTTTGTTTGTTTTTTTAAAGAGTATTCTATCCTGGCCCTGTGCTAGATTTGTCTTGCAAGTTATCTAAATTTAGCCAACATGGCTAATGAGGGAAATTATGTGGGTCACACAGGGGTAAATGCCAATGTGTATCTTTTATAATTGACTGACAATCAATAGTAGCTAAATTGTACAACAATGATAACGGGGGATCTAAATGTTATCTAATCTATAGCATATAAGACAACATTCCCAAAACTTAATACAGTCATAATGGTCATCCCTCACCTTCTAAATAGTCTTAACAGAACATGCACTGATATAGATAATGTTGCTCTCACAGCTCAGCATCTGAGAGAAGATTAAATCTAATGTAAAGAGAAGTGTTATTAATTTGTATTCTCTTTTTGAACACCTGGGACATGTTTAATACCATCCACAAGTATTAAATGTAGGGACAATATCAACAAGGTTGTTACATACAAATCGCAAAGCATTTCACAGGAGATTTTTTTATTTTTTTTCCAGGTGAGTAGTTATTGATGTGCATATTATTTACAGCTCATGTGATAGTAAATTGGCATCACAAGCCGAAAGAGAGAATAAACAACCAGCCATGTTACAGTGTGTCAGCTCTGGACTGTGGAATGAAAACACTTCCATTCCTAACTGTGCAACTTCCCTCGTTTCTTAATCATCACTTCAATCTGAGCCCCCGCCCTCTACAACCAAACAATCACCAAACTTCAGCCAGTAAAGCATGCAGCACCTCTCCCGGTCACTTTTACCTGTCTCTGGGGTCGATCCATGAAGTTTGTCGAGTGTTGTGGTCAATATAAAAGACTCTGCCATCATAATCCCTGGCTTCCTCCCAGCCCGGGGGCAGCGGCAGCTCCGAGCTCTCTCTCCGCTTACAGCTGCTCACCCACGGCATAGCGCTGCTGGGACGCTAGGGGGTCTGACCCCCTGCCTTTGCTCCAACAACAAATATATCGCAACTTTCTACTGCATTACAAATGTTTAACTCCCATCGACTCTCGGAAACAGAAAACTTCACGACGAAGAAACGAACGTGGGTCAAATCGACACAGGCAGTCCTGCATCCACCTTTTCCAAAAAGTTTTGCGGCGCTCTCATGACTCTGTGCGTCGGTCCTCCATGTTTGACTCTATCTACCATCTTTCATTCCACACTGTCCATATTCGGACAGGCGCATTTGCATAAGCACCGCCCCAAATGCCTACGTTTGTGAAAGTAAGCCAATAGTGGCGCTCGTACGATTTTGGGATTGTTGTTGATGGAAGTGGATGTAGTTTTTTTTTTTTTATACACATATGTAACTTTTTAAGAATTGTTAATAAATATAATTCATCAAAGCAACGACTATCTCATTGGACTCATGAATCAATTTTAATTAAATTAGAGGATTTAAAAAACAGATGTATTTAAATTTTGTTTAGATTTTGTTTGAACACTGGTCTCGTTTAGGTTAAGGGCATATTAAGAGAAAAAGGTTCAAAAAGTAGCCTACTCATAACTTATACATTTACTTTTTGTGGTAAACTGTTGCAGTCTCTGTCTGAATATTTTTCAAGAATGTGAAAATACGGTTTTTCACTTTCAAACTCTTCTTACTCGAATTAGTTTTCATTTTTAGTATAAGAGCGCCATCTAGAGATGGCAACTTCCAGTTTTTTTCGTACATGAAGCAACAGCTGTAAGATGTAGTATATTCAGGTGAGGAAGGGGCTAGAGCAGGGGTGTCAAACTCTTTAGACTTGATTAGTTGGATCAGGTGTGTTTAATTAGAGCTGCATCTAAACTCTGCAGGCCTCCGGCCCTCCAGGAACTGAGTTTGACACCCCTGGACTATAGTTTTCACACTGGTATATCACTGGTATGATCAACAATAAACGTGTTCAGTTTGTTGGGGTTTGCTTGTCACGTGAAGGCAAGGCAAGACAAGTTTATTTATATAGCACATTTCATACACAGTGGTAATTCAAAGTGCTTTAGAATCAGAATCAGAATCAGAATGAGCTTTATTGGCCAGGTATGTTTACACATATGAGGAATTTCCCTTGGAAGCTCCACAGTGCAACAGTAAGACAGCAACAGGACAGGACACAGATAATAAAATAATAATATACAAATACGTAATGTACAAAATAGCAAAAACACAATATATAATACAGACAATTATGTATGTACAGTTATGATATGTGCAAATTTGAAATGAAAAAATTTCATAAATAATGTATTATAGTGTTGTGTGTTTCGCGTTTATTGTCAGGTGTTCATGAGATGGATTGCCTGAGGGAAGAAACTGTTCCTGTGTTTGGCCGTTCTGGTGCTCAGAGCTCTGTAGCGTCGACCAGACGGTAACAGTTCAAAGAGGGAGTGTGCTGGATGTGAGGGGTCCAGAGTGATTTTGCCAGCTCTTTTGCTCACTCTGGATGAGTACAGTTCTTGGAGAGTGGGGAGGGGTGTACCAGTGATTCGCTCAGCAGTCCGGACTACACTCTGTAGTCTTCTGAGGTCAGATTTGGTAGCTGAGCTGAACCAGACAGTTATTGAAGTGCAGAGGACGGATTCAATGATGGCGGAGTAGAACTGTTTCAGCAGCTCCTGTGGCAGGTTGAACGTCCTCAGCTGGCGAAGGAAGTACAACCTCTGCTGGGCCTTTTTAACAATGGAGTCAATGTGAATGTCCCACTTCAGGTCCTGAGAAATTGTGGTGCCCAGGAACCTGAATGTCTCCACTGCAGTCACAGTGCTGTTCATGATGGTGAGTGGGGGGAGTGCAGGGGGGTTTCTCCTGAAGTCCACGATCATCTCCACTGTTTTGAGCGTGTTGAGCTCCAGGTTGTTAAGACTGCACCAGACAGCCAGCTCCTTAACCTCCTGTCTGTAAGCAGACTCGTCACCGTCCTGAATGAGGCCGATAAGTGTGGTGTCATCTGCAAACTTCAGGAGCTTAACAGAGGGGTCTTTAGATGTGCAGTCGTTAGTGTACAGGGAGAATAGCAGTGGGGAGAGAACACATCCCTGAGGAGCTCCGGTGCTGATCGTACGAGTGCTGGATGTGTATTTTCCCAGCCTCACTAGCTGCTGCCTGTCTGTCAGGAAGCTGGTGATCCACTGACAGATGGAGGTGGGCACGGAGAGCTGAGTTAGTTTATTCTGAAGGGTGTCTGGGATGATGGTGTTGAAAGCGGAGCTGAAGTCTACAAACAGGATCCTCACATAAGTCCCTGGCCTGTCCAGATTCCTTTACATAAAAGGAAGTAAAATAGTCATTAAAAAAATAATAATAACAACAATAAAAACAAGGAATTAAAATAATAATAATAATAATAATCACAACAATAAAAACAAGGAATTTAAAAACAAACATTCTCAAGCTTTGTTCAAACTCTTCTACTTCACCCCCTACTGACCATCATAAACCAAACAAATAGAACTCAGAGGTCCTACTTTCAACTGATTTACCAACTTGCTCACATTCTCTTTACCATCACAGCGCTTACTTTAGCCTTCTGTTTAAACTTTTAAAATGATATAAAAATTGATTTAAAATGAATTTAAAACAGTTAAGAATAGAAAATGATTATACATAAAATACAGTGCAATTAGTTCGGATGTAGCACAGTGCTCATTCAACAAATGCACAGCTAAACAGATGAGTTTTGAATCTGGATTTAAATGTGGCTAAAAGCGGACTCCCCTTGTTTTGTGTGAACTCTTGGTATTTATAACTGGCTCGATCCTAATGATCTGAGTGGTCTGTTAGGTTTATATTCAGTGAGCATATCTGCAATGTATTTAGGTCCTAGGCCACTGAGTGATTTATAAACGAGTAAAAGTACTTTAAAATCAATCCTAAATGTAACTGGAAGCCAGTGTAAGGACCTGAGGACTGGTGTGATATGCTCAGATTTTCTGGTTCTAGTCAGAAACCTGGCAGCAGCGTTCTGGATGAGCTGCAGCTGTCTAATGGTCTTCTTGGGAAGGACGGTGAGGAGACCATTACAATAATCCACCCTGCTGGTGATAAAGGCATGAACAAGTTTCTCCAAGTCTTGACTGAAAGTTGTCAAATCAATTTGTTGTCAAACCAATATTGTGAACATTTTTTAGTGTTAAAACATTGCATTTATGGATGGACGGATTGCTTGATTGATTGACCCTTTTTTTATATATCAACCTGCCCTGACTGGGACTAAAGATGTAAATTAGCCATTTGCAACCCTGGCTAAATCTGGCACATTTTACACTGATTTCATGTGTTATTAATGTGTATTGTCCTTGAATGAATGAATGAATGAATGAATGAATTTAACCTGTATTTTTAAGCCTATTCAGTCACTGACATACTGTACTGGCTTAACTTAGTTATACACACTTTAAAACCTTTACTTTTTTCAATATAAATAATTAAATAGATTATTGTAGTCCCCACGTTGTATTTTTTTCAATGATCTTACCTTTAGCATATAATAGGCTTCTGACACCAAAGATCAAACCTCTGTGTATTTATTAGAAACGCCTTGCCCACTCCTTATCTCACAATTTCCTGTAGGGTGAAATAAATCTAACTTTTGTTTTCCTATACTCCTCCTCAACCGTTTCCATTTCTCATCACGCTATTTTAACACATTAAGCTACTCTGTGAAAACATTACAAAACTGATGCACTTGCCTGTGTATGCTGTACTTTAAACTCAGTCTGCATTTTGTCAAACCAATTTAAATGTCATCAGAAATAAAAATATATTCTGACTGGAACAATGTATAAAATATTAGAAAGAGAGAAAAAGACAATACACTGACATACATTTATTACCAGATGTAACTTTACAGATCTCTTATAGTTTTCATAAATAAACTCAACATCCATTATCAAGTTCAAGCAGACATTTAAAGGAATAGTTCACCTAAAAATTACAATTCAGCCATAATTATTGCACCTTCATGTCGTTTCAAATATCAATTTGTTTCTTCTATGAAACGCAAAAGGAGAAGTTTAGAAGAATGCTGATGCATATGTAGCAGAGTGAGGTATAGCCTCGGTATGATTGGCTGCCGTCACCTGCCATAGTTCAGGGTGAGCTGTGTGTTTTATTCTCTTTTCTCTTTCTTGCAGATGTGGGAAGGGCATTTTGACTTAATATTTTGTACAAATATTTTTGTACTTTTCTTTTAGAGGCAGAGCAGCACTGCAGGTCCTTTGTGTGTGAGTCTCCTTGGATGGGGCCAATTTATCGTTGGTAAGTGGTAATGGGAAGGGGAGCTTCTTTAATAAATGCATGTTATGTCAAATTCGGAAACCCCTGGGCATGACGTTAAATTGTTGAACAGGAGGTAGGTGCCAGGTAATTGTTGCATAGAGTTGGAATATTTTTAGTGTGTTGCTCACTAGCTGTCTGTGGGAGGTCCTTAGGTGAGAATGGGAGGGAATTCCGAGGGAGGCCTGGCATCAAAGTTAATTCTCCTTGTTCCTGTAACGTAGTATGGGGTGCAAGGGAGAATGTTGTTAGAGACCTATGGTGCCCTGGTAGAGCTAGGCGCATTAAGGGAACTGTCGAAATCGCGAAAAAGCCCAATGGGATTAGCTCTTTGGAAATTGTGGCCGGGTCACAGGCCAGGAAGTGTAACTATACCCCTCGTGTTTGTGGTTCTTCGTAATCGTGGAATCAGTCCTCCTGTAGTAAACCCCATGACTTCTTGAATGTTTGTGACCTGGCTATTTTACAAGGAAGTGTTCACATCTCACCCTATGTCTTGTAGGGTCCCTCCTATGGTTTGAAATTTTCAGTCTCTTGCATGCCAGTTGTCTGAAAGCTAGTGTTCACTAAGCAGGGCAGCTACAGCTCGGTCGTATTGAATGGCAGCGTAAGTTATTTTTAGAGTTCCAGAGCAGCATTGCTAGCATTGTTGTACCTTTCTCTTTCTGAGCCTCTAAATTGCAGGTGCTGAGTTTTGTAAGGTGTGTTCCCAGCCTTGTTGTAGCCGCAATGTTCCATCAAGGTATGGGGTTGCAGGGTATGGCAGATTGTAGTTGGCATTTTCAATTAGTAATGGTAAATTGATCAGTGCGGTTTCTGCATGACATTGTGCTTTTTGAGCATTCTAAATCTGGCCTTCCAGTGGGATTGATAGCCTCACCGTCATTGGTGTAGGTAAGTTGGGGCATTTCTGATGCCAGTGAATGTGGGTATCACTGGTGCAAAATTCAAGCTTTTGTTCAGTCAATTTAAGTGGCATTAATGTCTCTAGTTTCTCTTTAAGGATTCTTGAAGATTGAGGCCAATAGCTGGTCAGTACTGAAATGTCTACTGCTTGCCAAGGACAGTGGGTGAGGTGGTGCTATGTCACCCTCTGGTGTAATATCCAGTGCCGTGTCCGTTTCCTGTAGGCCTCGTGATCTCTGAGGTTTGTTCATCGTCGGGGTGACGATGCCTGATGTGGGGGTGGAATATAGCAGAGTGAGGTATAGCCTCGGTATGATTGGCTGGCGTCATCCAAACAGGTGAACCAATCAGTGTTTGTACTTCATTATGATTGGTTAGTTGTGTAAGTTTCATAAGTTTTACTTGTATTGTGTTTGTGATGTGATTTGAGACCTTGTGTGAAGTATTGTATTGACTGACTGACTGTATTTTTATTAATTGTATGTTTGAATAAAGTGATCCTTGTTGATATATTACAGTCTATATTTTCATGCTCACCCTGCCTTTGGCAATGAACCTGTGTGCCCTTGTATAGGGCTGTTCTGTCCTGGTGTATTCTACGTGGCGTAGTCGACTATAGGATTTCTCTTATTATTGGTAACTTTTCCTATCTGACCACCTATTGCCACACATACCCTTTTTCGTAAATGAATTGTGACCAAGGAATTTTACATTCAACTAAAGAAAAAGATCATAGGTTTGGAATGAGAACTATTCTTTGACTAGAAAAGCTTTAAAAAAAATTACATTTAATTAAATAAATTCACAAAATCACATATCTGACTGCAAATGTTGATAACTAACTGTAATCAACATCATTTTCAGACAAAGTCTGAAAAGTGTGTGTATGTTAATTATGTGTTTGTTGAGAGCCAATTATGTGTTTGTGGAGAGCCACTGTATCGCGTCACAGATTTCTTCTTTAGCCTCCTACTGCAATACGTGGCATTCCGTAATTCTGTCTCAACACAATTTCACCAGCCGCAGAAGCCAGATCTCAAACCAAATGAGACAGCCTCACACTTCAGGTAACACTCTTTTCCTTGAATAACTAATTCATTTTTATGCGTTGCAAGATAGTACTGACATGAGTATCAAAGACAATGTTTTCTTGCACAATGCATAATTGCACTGATGTATTTGTACAATATGTCAAAAGCAGTTTTTGTTAGATACCACAGATGAAAATGATTTTGCAAGTGATATGTGACCCTGGACCACAAAACCAGTCATAAGTAGCACGGGTAAGGCGATTTTCACAATATTTAGATTTTTTTGCACCCTCAGATTCCAGATTTTCAAATAGTTGTATCTCGGCCAAATATTGCCCTATCCTAACAAACCACACATCAATGGAAAGCTTATTTATTCAGATGATGTTTAAATCTCAATTTTGAAAAACTGACACTTATGACTGGTTTTGTGATCCAGGGTCACATGTTGTAAGACCTTTGAAATTGAAAAAAAAAAAGTGCTTCTTGCTCAACTTTCCACTCAGAAAGGTTGGAGAATTGTTTCACAGGTAACATCTGAAGCTACATTGAAAATCTGGTTTTCAAAATCTAATTTTTAACATGTTAGAGCATGACAATAACAATACAAGGTTGTGGGTTCAATTCCCAGAGAAAGCACATACTGGCAAAACATTTACCCTGAATGCAGTGGAAGTTGCTTTAGTTAAATGTGTCTGCCAAATGAATAATTGTAAATAAATTAATGTGAAAGGAAATGTTTAAGATTCTGCACTATTTCTAAGACATCAAATAAGTAAAGTTGTGACATGGATCTGTACAGATGGTCAGATTGAATCATTTCATGCTCTTAAACCATGCTGGGTAAATGACATGAATCATGAAATTTTCTATACTTGTGGAACATGTCAAATTCTCAAATTCATGTTCATTTTTAACTTCTCCCTTCAGCATTTTGTTTATAGTATAATTTGGAATGAAAACCAATTAAAAAAAGAAAACATGCTAAATAGTTAAAATAAATGGAAATAAATTAAAATAATAAAATAAAAAAAATAATAAAATAAGGCAGATAACTTTTTTCTTTTGTAGCCCTCACTGCAAATATTTATTTCTCCAATTAAAAAATAACAATGGAGGAGTTATAGCCGGCAGGCATCAAAGATCCCTGGTTGGGTACATGTTGCATATTTGGCGTGCTCTCCTTTGCGTCAAATAATAGACTGCCAGGCACTTAGCAGAGCTTATCTCTCACCCATTCGTTCCTTGAAAAAAAACTCAATAAACAGTGAAAATGTTCCTTTCTCTTTTCCCCATGGCAAACCCTACAGCAAGTGCTGTTGCTGATAGCAAGGAAACCAAATGAAAAGATACAAACAAACTATAATGACATAGTAAAACCATCAGTTTGTCCCTAGAAAATGACAACAATCAGAAATTAATGGCATCCTGTCTACAATTTAATGGAATCCCGTGTGGCCTTTGGTCTCCTCCTGAGACCAGGGTCTGAATAAAAAGAATCTCTCTCTCTCTCTCTCTCTCTCTCTCTTTCTCTTGCTCTCTTTCTCTCTCTAAAAAGGATCCTAGAGGGCAGGGCCTAAAGTTTGAGTGCCCTCTCTCCCCATGTGCACATTTCCTCTACCTCTTATGCTCAGATGATGAGTGCCTCTTACTGAAGACCGACGGACTGTGAAGAACCTGCAAGCAGAACTCTACAGTATCTGGATCCAAGGTGCTACCTCTGTTCTTCTCGCTCTCTCCCCCATTCCTCTTTCATTCCTTCTCATCGAGAGGAGGTTCTTGAGGTGCCAGCCAAACCTGAGGGCCGTCTGACCCGAGAGGGACACGGTAGTGAGAGGTAACCATGACAAACCCATGCACAGTGTTTCTGGAACTGCTTGGGATGCTGATCGGGATGGGTGGCTGGTTTTGTTCGTTGGCGGCCACCATCATGCCTCAATGGTTGTCACTTTCCACTGAACTAATGGGCATGGAGAGCTACGAACAAGGGCTTTGGGAGGCTTGCGTGATCCAGGAGGTTGCTGGCACGGAGTGTCGCCCCTATGATACTATCCTAGGCCTCGAACCCAAGTTTATGCTGGCCCGTGTTCTGATGTGCATTTCGGATGCCACATGTCTTCTCGGACTTCTCCTCGCCATCCCTGCCATGAGTCAGATCAACTGCTGTAAGAGTGAGGAGGGATGGAGGACCAAGCGAGGTTTGAAGATCGCGGCTGGTGTATTTTTATGCATCGCTGGATTGTTTGTGCTCTTTCCCGTCTCCTACGTCGCTCACGATATTGTAATTAAGTTCTTTGATGAGACCGTACCTCACGTGGTGCCACGTTCAGAGTTTGGGGACGCGCTGTTCATCGGCTGGGCTGCAGGACTTCTTGACATTGTGGCAGCCGTGCTGTTATTCGCCTCTTGCTCTGACTCAAGAGACAGTGAAACACATCTGGTGTATAACCATCAAAGGCAGGAGATCAGAACTATCGATGGTTCGAGAAAACACAGTTGTTTGAACGAGTATGTTTGAAGTACTTTTGTTGTGTAATGCCTATTAATGTTGATGGAGCAGGAAAAAAAAAAAAAAAAAAGAACTTTTGGATGATATCTTCTGGAAATTGTTTATACTTACATTCAGTGTATCCATCAATCAAACTCTTGAAACAGGTAAAGCATTATTATGATGCATTTATCCTTTAATATCTGAGTAGTTTATTTGATTATTTGTTTTATCAGTAATATATTAATATTGAAAAGTTGCCAATAAGCTTTCAGTTGCTTTAATAGAGATGTAGTGATCGAAAAATAAGACAACAGTAATTTTTTTCTTGGCATTTTGTGGAATTTTGATCACAGATATTGTATGCTTTAATATACATATTACATATACATATAACTAGTATAGAAAAGCTTAAAAGGTAAGATTTTGGTCTTCTTTATTTAGTGTGCATTTGTACACAATACATCTAGTACTCAATGCCACCTGCAAAAGTACTTCTCAATAGGAAGGATGTATCCTGGCAAGTCTGCATATCTCGGCTAGAAAAATCATCAGGCCACAAATGATTTTAGAGAGGAAGACATTATGTTTTCTTTTGTTTTATTGTAAATGTATCACATAATGCTAAACTATGCATAGTGTTAACCACTGGAAGACCACAGATGGTTGTCATTACATGTACTGCATTAACAGAAAGTCAGGTAATTATAGGGTGACCATATTTTAGTTTCCAAACTAAACATCTTGCACAGTTTTATCATAGGTAGAATGCATTTCAGTCAAATGCATTTTATGCAATATTTCAAACATTTAATCCAGGGGGGAAATAAACCCGCCGCTGCAGTTGCAGGAGGCAGGTATGACCCAGCCAACACACCCATGTGGGGCCCATAGGGGAGGGGTTGCAACTGGGCTGATATCTGGGGCCCACCTGGCAGGGGCGGTTCTAGACCACAAACAGGGGCCGCTTGTACTTTTAGGGGGCACAATTTTAAAAGTCATCTTAACCTACTTTAAGTATTATTCATTCAGTCATTTTTCACCATGTCATGTATCACTGCAATCTCTAGAAGTAATCTATGACAATTTCATCTAAAATAAAAGTTTCATCCTGTTTCATTTATTTGACAAATAATTTTGTATTAGTGTCATCATGCACTCATTATTTTTGAGGGGGCACGAGTGAAGAAGAGGGCTCTCATGCTTGTCATGTGACACACAGCAGCCACAATATCACTGTATAGGGGAAAGGGGGAAAGGGGGGAAAGGGAAGTGATGTGTGGCCAAGTATGGTGACCCATACTTGGAATTTGTGCACGCACACAGTAGTGAACATACACCTGGAGCAGTGAGCAGCCAATGCTGCGGCGCCCGGGGAGCAGTTGGGGGTTCTGTGCCTTGCTCAAGGGTCTCACCTCAGTCGTGGTATTGAGGGTGGAGAGAGTGCTGGTTATTCACTCCCCCAACCTACAATGCCTGCCGGACCTGAGACTGCCCAATCATTTGACTTCAGTCACTGATCTCACTTAGAGACTAATCTCTGAGCTAGATGTGTATAACATGTGTATACATATACATATATATATAGGCTTATGTCCCTACTTAAAAATTTTTTTAATGGTTTCCTCTACAAATAACATTACAAACATTACAAACCATCAACTTTTAACCATTAAAAAATGTTTTGTTTTTTTTTTGTTTTTTTTTTGTGTAGTGTGTTTTGGGACATATTCCATTAGGATTTATAGGTTTTAACAAGGCACCAATAGAAGGCGACCAATTACCAGTAGAGACCAACAGGATCCATTACAGTTTCCAGTAAAACCAATACAACAATTATAACAAGTAAAACCATTACTAATTTTGTAATGGTGTCTATTGTTTTTTCTATCTATTACAAAAACGCACACAATGAATGCCGACTGTAGAAAGAAAAAGCTGAATCACGGACATTTTGGGCTATTTAAAAATCCCGGCCGGACGCATTTTTTTAGGCCCAAAAAGAGGACATGTCCGGGGAAAAGAGGACGTATGGTCACCCTAGGTAATAGAAAGATTTTTAACATAAAGTATTCTCCAAATTATAATTATAAAAAGTGTCTCATATTAAGCGTTTAATTTCGAAGCAGGACTGTAAAACTGAAGCCTCAGAAGGACTGGACAAGAAAGGACGCATCCTTTTACTAGGATGCAGGCTTCCGTTTGTGTATATATATACATATACATATATATATATATATATTACTTTTAAGCAATGATTACTTTGAAATGTGTTCTTATTTGAGATAGTTTATTATTATACTTTATTTTACTAGTGTTACAGTTGTTAAGCTTTATTGTTTTATTATAAGTCTATAATAATACAGCTACACTACTAGTCAAAAGTTTAAAAGTAATATTACAATATTACTGCTTGTTTTCAAAGGTACCAATATTACTGCTTTTGCTGTATTTTGGATCAAATAAATGCAGGCTTGGTGAGCAGAAGAGACTTCTTTAAAAAACATTAAAAATCTACCGTTCAAAAACTTTTGCCTGGTAGTGTACACATAAACGTTACTTAAAGTAAAATAAGGCTGGTCAATTCTAGCTCACTTTTTTTTTTTATTAAATTGAATATTAATTTTTAAAAATCAATAAAAATTAAGTTTTATTGTATTTTATTTTCCTGAAATACTTTTCAAACAAGAGTACAAAAGGGATGAATGGAAGAAAATCAGATTTGGTGTTCTAGTGTGTTCAGTCAGGTGAGCTAATGGCAATATAAATGCCTGCTTGAGTGTAATTGTCTCTGATGGTCTCCCCATCAGAATGGAGACTAAGCTGTGTTTAATGAAGGCTCTAACGAGCGGCGTGCTCTCTGAAGAATGCCAAACAGTGCCGCCTCCTCCTCTCCATCATTACTCTGATTTGACCAGGTTAGGAGCAGACAGGGGGATCCTTTCCTCCAGAAAACTGCAACAGGTACAGTCCCATCCCAGATAGAGCTTCACCAAATAATCACATCTCTACATGAAGATGACCCTATCTTTGAGAAACATTCATTAAGATGGAAAAAAGGTAGCTCATACACAGAAAACATACACTTCCACATGTGCATTTCTTAGGCGTGATATGGTATATGGACAAAACGTTCTCAGACTTGAGGCGCCACATAGATTGCGCCCTGAACTTCCTGCGATGGATATTGATAGTGAAAATGAAAATGGGCGGTATGTTTAGACTTAGATGTTTAGCTATAAACGCTCATTTCCAACTTCTGGTTGGGAGGGGACGTACCCTGGGCTCCCAGAAAGGGGAAATGGTGTGTCTTCAACTCATTAGGAACAATGTTCTAATGCAGCTCATTGTAAACATGCAAGAGTGAAAGAAGCTGATAAACGAACACATGAAACTAAATTTTAAACATGTAGGATAAACACCATTCACAAACACTGTGTTTGTTTATATATTTGTAAATTATGTAATTTCACAATTCTCCTTTTAATATTTTGTTCTTTTGAGAACAATAAGCAAAACAAATATAAATATGCTTTCTGCATTATCATTGATTGTTGATCCTTTCAGCAAAAAGTAGCCACAAAACACATCAGCATAAAACTTTAATTAACATTAATCCTCTTTATTTATTTTTCATTTACTGTATTTCTTCAAAATAATGTATTCTCTTTATATTTGATTGTAGCTGACTTATGTATTTCTTGTGAAGTTGTCAACCCTATTAACATAATTTACCCCTTTTTCAATTAACAAACAAACAAACAAATAAATAAATTATTTATTTTAGGAAACAGCTTGTAGCGTCATCCCAGGCTTGGAATTATGTTCCAAGAACTTGCAGTTGCAGCATATCAAAGAGATGGCAAACTGCAGTTTATTACAATTTAAACACACTATATACCTAACATAATCTTTGAAATGTTACAAAACTGTTTAATCACTTTATCAAACTGGAAAAGGAACCTGTTTCAAAGAAAAACTACTGTTTTTGGCCATACAGTGGCATTATAATCAGAAGACTATACTGCAGCGATCAGTAAACATATTGCTGTGAAAAAAAATTATATATATATATATATATATATATATATATATATATACTGTATATATGCTGTGTATATATATATATATATATATATATATATATATATATATATATATATATATATATATATATATATATATATATATATGTAAACTTGGAGCAAAAAGTTTGGATAACCTGCTTTTTACAAGCATTTATGTGTATGAACACTCCCTGAAAAAAATCTGTGCAGCAGGTTTAGTACACAGACTTGTAATGAATGTCCTCAAGTAAAATTATACCATCAAGTCCTTAATTATTGGTGTTACTCATTTGAGTTTATACCCTTTACTTAGTTGCTTTTCTATGCAAAAGGGCAGAACAGAACAGCAGAGGGTAAGATGACCTCTTTGTAGAGATACAAGTTGCAGCTCAAGGCCGGTGGAGATATTTAAAAGAAAAAACTAGATAGTCTAAAAATGCCAATGGTTTCTCACAGGTAAAAATCTGATGCCAAAAAACAAAAAAACAAAACAACCCTCTGCACCAGCAGTGCTGATCACACAACACACCCCGTGTGATCACATGCACACCCAGCAAATGATCACACAACACACCCTGCAGTACACACCCACAATTCACCAACACTGCATAATATTCTAGCACCTTTAAAAAAAAAATCTATCTATCTATCTATCTATCTATCTATCTATCTATCTATCTATCTATCTATCTATCTATCTATCTATCTATCTATCTATCTATCTATCTATCTATCTATCTATCTATCATCCTTCCATCCATCCAGCCATCCATCCAGCCATCAACAAACAAACGCAATAAAGCACCGGAATGGTGCAAATTGGAAATGGCTCAATTTGTTGTTTATAATCATTATCACTCCAATATGTTCTATTAATTGGCAAAGAAGGCCATAGAAAAGGTTGACACACAATTGATGCCCACAAGCTAAATGACTGTACAGAGATATTCATAATCTTTGCTTTTGATCTAATCTCATCTGTAATCACTTTATAATCCATAAAGCAGTTAAACTTTAATTAAGGACATTAAAAAGCAAAGGGACAATATGCTGCCTTTGGTCCTCATAGATTTTCCATGAAAAAAAAAGTGATTTATACAATTTTGAGCAACTTGAGAAAGTAAACGATGAACAGTTCCTTCTAAAAATATAATAATCGATGGAATTATTTTTATTCTACAACAAAGAAAAGCACTGATGATCATTTTATATCTTCAAAAAAGAAAAAAAAGAAAAAAAACTCCAAGTTTGTTGTTTTATCTGTCATGATTATGCTGAGCTCTGATATGGGTATAATACTGTTCAATGTTCACAGTATGTATGATAATATGAGAAGTGTTAATGTCACACGTCTCATATGCTGCACAAAGGTTTGCAGTAAAGAAACGCTATTGTTTTGATATCACTCTTGCATCCTTTTGAGGCACAGGCCGTTTGTGTTGTCTGCCAGTATACTAACAGACTGTTGTAAAGGAGGTTTCATACTGAGATCCATAAAAGCTTGTTTAATTCCACCAACATCACGCCCCACTCTCGGTCACATGAGAGCAGAAATGTGTTTGTGCTATAGCTGCCCTCTCTAAGACAATGCGTTCGTCTCAGCATGGGGTCTTGGCTCTTCTCTGTCAGGATGTTTCTTTCACCTCTTTTTCAGAACAATACATGTCAAATCGCCAGTGGCCATGGGAGTCCATCCTGGCAGACAAATTCTCCAGCCACAATTCTTATGAACCTCAACACCTTCTGTGTGTACATTTTTTGGGTGTTTTAGATGGATAAATCATCAAAACTCCTAAAGCGACCTCGATGTACTAGTGAACCAACGCAGAAAACAAAAGCCCCTTTAATTGGCAAGAAATTATTTCCCTTTGTCGAGTTATCAGAGGGATTATGTGGGTTTTATAATAGAAGAAAATCATGTAATATCCAGCGGGATTTGTCAAAATTAATGTTCAATTTTAACAAGATTAAATGTTGGCAAGTAACAAACTCAAAGCCCATGGGGGGTGTTGAAAAACACAGTAATAAGGGCAAGTATCAAGCTGTGAAATAACAGTAAAGTTCATTCCACTCATGGCAGGGGTTATTTCCTCCGAAATCACCTTTTCCCCGCTCAAAGATCCACTCTTAGTCAGCTAAATCATATCTTACATCAAATTCAAGATATTTTGCATTAACAGCTTTTAGTGGCAGATGAATGTATAAGCTGAGTCTTAACAACAACGGAAAATAGTTCATTCATACTGCACTACTCAATTTTTAATCAAACGAGAGCCAAAGATCACTTTTACTTTAAAATAATAATTACATAAATTAGAATAATAAATGTACATTTTTACATACATATTCAATTTTACAAATACACACACACACACACACACTATTAAAAGTTTGGGGTCATTAAGATTTTTTTTTTTAGAAAAACTTTCTATTTATTAAAGAATCCTAAAAAAGTATTACGGTTTCCACAAAAATATTAACTCTTTTAAGGATCCTGTGACACTGAAAACTGGAGTAATGGATGCTGAAAATTCAGCTTTACCATCACAGGAATAAATTAAACCCTAAGCCCTTTTTTTTTTAATATATTAAATTATAACTTTTTTATTGCAGTTTATTGCTGTTTTTTTTTTTTTGTATTATTGAAGGAATAAAAAAAACAACATACAATAAAACAGTTAACATTGCAATTTCCTTCTTTCTATTTTTGCTATAATAACCCATTCCCCCCCAAGACCCGAACATCCCAAGGCAGCTTTAAAAGAGAAGTGATAAAAAAAGGCCAAATACGATAATTGCACATAAGTCTAAAACCATGCATGTCATAACATAACAATGATGATGATAATAGATGAATTATTGTTACAAATATATTTATCACAGTATACATGCATAAAAGGGGAAAAAAAAAAATTAGCCATTCTGCAAGACAAACTACAATGAAGTCAAAACACTGAATAAAGCATCATGAAGGGGATAAAGAGAGAGATACAAAATATATATGGAAAGAAAAAAAAAAAAACAGCTGGGCAATTCTTTCAGATTTTTAAAATATGACAAAATGGATTCCCAATAAATGTAAAACCTGTCCACAGATCCCCTTAGTGTAAATTTGATCTTTTCTAATTTTAGAAAAAACATCACATCTTCCAACCAAACTGTCACAGATGGAGGGGTGGGGGATTTCCAGCATAACAAAATTCTTCTGCGGGTGAGTAAAGAAGTGTAAGCAATAATGCCCCTCTGAGTTGCTGTTAAAGTTATGGTCATGGTGTCACTAGGAGTTCCAAAAATGGCTATTAAAAACAGGGCCTCAGTGTCTCCCCCAGGGCCTCACTGATAGACTTAAAAACCAATGCCCAGTAGTTATCTAAAGAAGGGCAAGACCAAAGCATATGTGCCAGATCAGCTGGAGAAAAAGAACATCTATCACAGGCTGGATCAGGGTACATTCCAGCCAACCGTGCATTGCTCAAATGGACCCTGTGTAGCACTTTGAATTGTATGACCCCTAACCTAACAGAAGATGATGATGAGTGGACATTTTTAAGCGCCTCCCCCCAAAAAGTCTCTGATAGATTTATACCCAGTTCATCTTCCCATCTGGATTTAATTTTATCCAGATTATACTCTTTCAAAGACATGAGCTTGGAGTATAATAGGGAGATCAATCCTTTATTATTAAAATTAAGAGTAAGTTTATCTAAAAGGAAGGTAGGGGGAAGGACGGGGAAAAGTGGGAATTTGTCCTAAGCAAAATTGCAGACCTGAAGATATCTAAAAAAAAATGGTTGTGTGGGAGGTCATACCTTATATAGAGATTCTCGAAACTATTAAATAAATGGTCAGCATACAAGTATTTAAAGCATACCAAACCAGATGCTGTCCACTGTCTAGTTTATTGCTCTTTTTATAATATTTTTCATCAAATAAATGCAGCTTTGTTGAGCGTAAGTGACTTTTTGAAAAACATTAAAAAATCTTATGACCCCAAGTTTTTAAATTGTGGTAAATGCATACATTACAGACATTTAGGTGAGTATACTCTTACGGCATTGTGTGCCCTGCACATTATGTACCAATAAGACGACAACTTTTAAAGTCCAGTGTTATAGACATATTAACAATTTGATACCAATAAAATGGCCTCAAAATTCAAAGTTCTTGCATTTATTTCTGTTCATCATTTAGTCACTTTAGTGATTATATAATTTAGAGCTGTGAAACGATTAATCGTGATTAATCGCATCCAAAATAAAAGTTTTTGTTTACATAATATATGTATGTGCTCTTAGTTTATTTATTATGTGTATATATAAATACACACACACATACAGTATATATTTTGAAAATATTTACACGTATATACATTTATATATTTATATTATTATTTAATATTATATATAAATATATTTAATACATAAACATAACATATTTTTCTTAAATATATACGTGCATGTGTTTGTATTTATATATACATAATAAATATACACAGTACATACTCATATATTATGTAAACAAAAACGTTTATTTTGGATGCGCTTAATCGCGATTAATCATTTGACAGCACTAATATAATTACATTACATTCATTTAAATATACTGTATTTAGATATTTGGTTTGGTTTGGGGTCCTCAGAAATTCAAGTTTTCCTCAAACAGTCAAAGATTTTAAGAAACTGTGTTTAGAGCCTTCAACGTCCTTCCATAGGCACTTTATTATTAAAGCTTCTCTGATTCATAAACTGGATTGATCATACCCTCATCCATACTCTCTTTAATTACACCAAGAAAGCCTTCATCCCTTGGGTTGTTCTCAAAATGTCCTGTTTCCCCACTCTTAGGCAGTTTGGTTTTGTGATACCTGTAGCACATTAAGAGTAGTCCACTTACAATGAGCAGGCAACCTGAATCGATCCCAATCCCAATCCCTGGACCCACTTCCTGTTTCACTGGAGCAGAAGGCAAGTAGAAGTCAGGCGGGAAGTCTATAGTGAGATTCGCCAGCACAGAATTCATATTACAAAACACGGGGACCAGAGAACACGCTGCAGTTAGCCAGAACAAGGAACCCGCCATCACAAAGGCCAATCTGACATGCCTGTTGTTAACCCCAAAGATGGCATTTCTCACCGCATGTCCCGCCACTAGGATTGCGAACACCCCCACGCCAACAGCAACCATGCAAAGTACCGGGGCGGCTGCTATTTCTGGTGGAGTGAATGAATCTGTAAGGCTGATGCTTTTACAGATCTCAGCCGAATCTAAAATGTGGCTGTTGAAACAGACCCGCCACACTCCCACCCAGGCAAATCCTCCGGTGATGACCGTCTGATTGTCCACGTACCATATCCTCCAGTCGTTCACCCCAGAAACAGAGGCTGTCTTTATCCATCCTACAAACCCAAGCACTAGACCTGCAAACTGCCAATGGACTGACTGGGGTAGGTAAACCATTGCTAAAACTGCTGAGTCCTGACACCAGGTGGTGATGAATATTTCCTCCTCAGGTCTGCACACTGTCCTTCAGGAGCATGGCTACATCACAGTCATACCACTTCTGTTAGATTAGAGAGAATAAAAAAGCTATTTTGACCTAAAAAGCGATAGGGAGAACATTGCATAAAAAAAAAAAAAAAAAAATCCAATTCAATACACTAGGGGCCCCCATTCCTAAAATACAACGGCAACTAGTACCATTCAACAGTTTGGGATCAGTAATTTTTTTTTTTTTTTTTTTTTTCAGCATTAGTTTGATAAAAAAAAGTGAATACTTTTACACTGTTACAAAATATATTTAAAATGCTGTTCTTTTGGACTTACTATTCATATATTGTTGACGTAATAAGAAATGTTTCACGACCACCAAATCAGCATATTAGAAATTAGAAAAGAATTATGTGACACTGGTTATAGGAGTAATGACTGCTGAAAATTTAGCTTTATTACTGTTTTACTGTATTTTTGATAAAAAAAAAAATAAATAAAAAAAAAAATCAGCCTTGGTAAGATAAAAGAATTCTTTAAAAAATGCTTAAAAAAATCTTACCAACCAAACCTTTAAATGGTAGAGCATATTTTCATGTAAAAATGCATTTATACTGTGTTGGAAAAATAGCAAGCATGATATTATGTAGACAACGTGGTAAATGAATTAATTAAAATAATTAAATTCAAAATAATAAAAAACTATAATAAAACTAAACACTGACTTTTATATTGTAATTGTACTAAAGCAAAAGAAACTGAAATAAATGCCAAAAGAGAATAAAATATTATTTGGAAAATATTTAATTGATTTTAAGAAAAGTAGCAAAGGCATTTTTCTATTGAAAGCTGTAGAAAAGGATATGATTAGTTTTCCATGGCTGTCAATAAAAAAACTGACAGTTCATAATTTCCGACCAGTCATCACAAAGTAGACATACAGTATAAAATTAATGTTAAACTTTATATGGAAATTTTCCATGGACCACAAACAACCCCTTTGGACTTTTAATGGGCTTTTGTACCTTTAACAATATGACACTAAAGAGAAGACAGGAAAACACAGGAAGAATGTGAGGGGAATGGGACAGGGACATGACGCAAGCCAGACTGAAACCTGCGTCCCACAGTGCCACAGCCTTCTTGACAATTCACAAACAAATAAATGGTTGGAATATACAAAGTGCTTCCTTTGGACACAAAAGGTCAAGGTCAAGCAACCATTTCAGACTGAAGAAAATGCTTTTCACATGTAGTGTTTAAAAAATTGCGGTGACGAGCAATGTTTCCAGAGGGAGGAAAAAGGACACTGCGTTGAAGGTCAAGCATTAGGCTACGCATTTGAGACCAAGCAGAGGAGGAAGAGGAGGACAAGAAAAGAGAGAAAGAGAGAGAGAGAGAGAGCACTAATATTTCCTGCCTGGCTCCCTGCACACCTGGGGTTGCAGAATGTTCCAGGATAAGCTGAAAGGTCATTTACAATAATCTTTTCACGCACAGGAATCAGAGATGGCAACAAATTAATAGAGCTTTGGAGAATTGATTTCCTTAACACTTTGCCAACCCCCACCCCCAGTAGGCTAAATAACTCCCCCATATTACTGCCTAATATAGGCTATTATATAGCCAAAATATGTCATATTTATTGTTGTAAAATGTATTGAGCAAATTCAGTTGTTCTATGACCTAATATGACCTTTTAGCTATTTCCAGCAGTTTCTCATGCTCTTGTTATCCACAATTGTAACTTTATAGTCAACATTTGTGTAAAGCCGATTGATAAAGTAGGCTACATATACATCCTTTGAAATGTCAATAAATAAAACACAAACTTGTGCTTACCTGAGAAATGTTTTGAGCTCCGGAGGATCTTCTAAAATGTAAATCACTTCATCTAAAATACAGAATTCCTTACCTGTCCCACTCAAACAAAAATAGTGGAAATGACAACTTTGCGAACTGACAAGTCAAACACAACTGTGGTTAATGATTAATGTAGCATATCCAATAAATGGATAAGAGAGGGCGGGGAGGATCAATGCAAAACAATGAAAAGTTACTATAGCATAGGCCTACTGTTACCATAAACTTGTGTATTGGTTCGGCCTATCCAGATGGTCAGTTAAACATGACATAGGTATTTTGTGAAATATTCTTTGAGAACGTGCCTCAATCTGTAGGCTACATGTATTCACAATAATGTAACGTGTTATTTGCGTAGCTTGATCTGTAAACACAAGTAGGCCACATTTTGCTTTAAATCTAGGTATGCACAGAATTAAGGGATTATTTTTAATATATTTCAAATTATCAATAAAACTTCAACAACAATCGCATAATATTTTTTTTAGTTTCTTCATCTTAAATCACGTAGACTATTTTTTTCACGCTGCTCCAGCTGCGCATGCGTTTTTAGAGTAAACATCAAAAAGCAGATTAATTTTTCTATTACTGTTTTCAGATTTTAAAATAATACGTTTGTATTTATTTATGTTGAAATATACTGAATGTCATAATATTATGTAAGTTCCGCCATTATTTTACTCAACCACTATCAGGTGAGTTTTACATGTCAAAGTCTCTTTCCTGATTGGCCAAGGCAATAAGACTTTAGGCTAGGCTATCTTGAGTTAAATATTAGGTGATCAGAGCTATTCAAATAAAAAAACGATGATTGCTTAGAGCAGTGTTTCCCAACCACGTTCCTGGAGGCCCCCCAACACTGCATGTTTTCCATGTCTCCCTAATCAAACACACCTGATTCAGATCATCAGCTCATTAGTAGAGACTCCAAGGCCTGAAATGGGTGTCAGACAAAGGAGAGATGCAAAATGTGCAGTGCTGGGGGGCCTTTAGGAACGTGGTTGGGAACCACTGGCTTAGAGAATCAAGAAATAGAAGGATTGAATCAAGTAATAAAAGTTTAAATTGCTTTGTAGGAACATGCCAATATAATAACACTAAACGTCATTCCTTTAATCTGGATTATGGAAATGTCCAACTCAGTGAAATTAAAGTTTAGCACCTAAAAAATTTATAATTATATTTATTTATTTAAAATGATATACACTTACATGAGAGAAACAGCAATATTAAAAAGAATTTTACCTCAGATTATCACTTTTGTTTGTAGAATAAATTAATCTTGACCGACAAATACATGTGCTATTTCTACACTTGTATAACAATGAATTTGTGTGCATCCATGTCATAAAGTGTCATAATAAAGCAATAGTGACCATCCTGAGCTGTGGCATGAAAGAAAGCATTCATTGCATGCTTTAAAAGCCCTCTAAAATAATGTCACTGGTAAAGCAGCTAAAAACCACATATTTGTGGAATCTGAGCCAGTTATGTATCGGCTAAATTCAACATGACGATCAAGTAATACATGCTGTCTTTTCTATGCAATGTATCTTTTATGAAAAAGATTTGTTTGACACTGAAATATAATAATTACACTCATGACACTGCTTTTCATTATCTATCAGCAAAATTGTTACTACTTACTATATTACATGTTGTGTAAATTGCTGTGTAAATGTACAGGAGATTTTAGACTGGAACATTTTTCCCTCCGATATATATGCATTTTGAGTCCATTCTGACCACATAACACATGAAACCACAAATATCTTACAGATGAAATTATAAATGACACATACACATGACGTGGAGTAAAAGGCAGCTGGTATTTTATAGACAAGCACTGAATCCTTAGTGAAATAATATATCGTTTAGGCAAGTCTCTTAGATACTTTAAACAGCAGAATACTTACAGTCAATCCTAATTCTGATGTTACAATGCATTTTATGGTGACATATCATACATTCATCTATAAAAAGCGTGCAGACTAAAGTGGTAGTTTGCTTGGCTAAAATGAAGTGAAAGAGTACAATTCTAGTCTATTCTAGTTATATACAAAGATTCAAATGGCTAAAATAAATTACTAAAAATATCATTGAATTATTTTTATCATGACCAGGATAGTGACACATGTCATTTGAAATAATGCACCATCAAAAAGTCATTTTCGGAAGTTAATTACAACCTCCTGGTGTAAATAGAAACAGCTTACATGTGCAAAGCTTTATGCCACCGGGATTTGAGTGTATCTTTGAATCACAAGAGTTTGTATTGGCGTTCAGGCGTCTTTCATTGCCTTCTAGTGGTTAAAAAGACACAGCACAGTGAGTGACCACGGTATGTACATACAGAGCGTCAAGTTTTGAGAGCACATTGGTGCAAAAAGGGCATGATCTATTGAAACAGATGTGGAGGAAAAAATTAAAAGTGTCTTTAAAAATTATTTCACCATATAATTCTATGGGTCGTGTAACATTGAAACGTCATGAAAGTATAAGATCAGCTGACAGGTGATTTGGTCAAATCATGATCTAAAAGTGCCCAGCACTTTCACCGTCTTCATGAGTCTTGCCAAAATGCTGTCTGCTGGAGTATGGAGCTTATAATATGACAAAACAAACTGAATTTGTATTGAGCAAACTTGAATTATTGACAAGTGTCATTTAACAAAACTGAATATTATGTGGCATTTAACATAGTTCTGAATTTGATTTTTTTTTTAACTTGAATATTAAACATTTGAAATTTAACACAACTGAATATTTTTATGGAAGAGTTTTACAGACATGTATTTTCAAACAGCGATTTTTTTTTTGTTGTTGTTCTGAAATCTTAGACTGCAAATACCCAGTTTTTAAAAATACAGCTTCAAGTTTTCAAGAGGAAGAGGAAATTCGGAACATCAAATTCAATATTCTAAAATTCAATACGCAGAAATTCAGATCTTACAGAAAGTAGGTCAGAGGTAATCCACAGAGTAGATGATCTCTGAAAAGTCAAACGAAGCATTTTAGTTTTCTGGCGTGAGTGTGCGGTTCAAGATTTACCTGATCATGAATTACCCAGAGGTAGCCTAAGTGATTCTTAAACATTTATGGTTTATATACTTACATGTTAGGTTAGCATTCTCAGCATGTGAAACATTTGTCTAAGCCAGTGGTTCTCAACCTTTTTTACTCCAAGGCCCCCCTCCACTCCAAATCAGTACATACTTTGCAAAAATGTAACTGCAGATATTCTTTACAACTTAAACGTACTTAAAAGTATGTAAACCTTAATTATACAGTAACTTTAATAAATAAGCAGAAGTCAACCTGCCATCCCAAACAAGACCACAGGGAGACGCAAAAGGACTGCATACACAGATCCATGCAGAATAACTAAACACACCAAAATACAAATAAAAAATGAAACCATTCTGAATGTGTGGAGACTCAGCGATCGTAAGGCGGGTCGATGCCATCATTGAATAGTTCCTCTGTCAGAATAAGCGAATTTGAAGCGTTTGATGCCCATATGTACATAACTGATCCTCAGAAACTTCTCCAAAACACGCTTCTTCGGCTTGCATCCGTTACAAAACACTTGCTGTACATTAATTTTGATAACTCCATGAATATACAGAACTGTATTCCAAGCAGAAATATGATGTTATAGCGATCCGTGCGCCATGAGCGCAGATACACTTTGTTTCCGCATCAATAATCAATAATAACGGACACATATGCGCGCCTAGTGTATGACTCCTGTATGTCACAATAATAGTCTTTACTGGGCGGCGCTAGGGGCTTGCACCCCCATACATAAAAAAAATATGAAATAAAATAAAAACATCTGACTTGCATGGAAAACTTGTGCAATGCAATATGTGGCGTGATTTGCAGTAATTCGTAATATCATAGCATTTTATTTTAAAAATGAATCGGTTCCTTGTGCAAATTGGACTTGTGCAAATAGGCCTGCCGTCGACTAAAGATTTTTTTCTATTCAACTACTCACAGCTGTCACACGTTTATATTAAGTTCTATCCGCAGGAAAAAAAAATGGCAAGGGTTTGATCCATGTCATACAGTAAGCGCGATAATACTCCCACACTCCTAAACACTTGAAATGAGCCTATATAGCAATTTTATTATTCATATAAAAAATAATCTATTCTGGATGCTGTTAAAGGACTACAAGACTACAGAGGCACACTGTGTGAAACTACAATCCTATATTATAAATAGGCTATATTCATGATATATGTATACTGTATGTATATATATATATATATATATATATATATATATATATATATATATATATATATATATATATTAGTTTAATGTGTATTATATTGAGCGGAAATAAATGGTTATACTGTAATCGTATGTTTATTCACGATGGCTTCAGCTCAGAACAGTTTACAAACATTAACATGGATTCCGATCACGAATGAATGAAGCAGAATTGCATTAATAACAGACTTATGTATGACACTTACACAGCAAACGGATTCCCTGTTCTATTCCTCATGTAGTCCAAGCTCTTTGCAGCGGGCGCTTTGTCGCTTCAAGCAGTCGCGTCTGCATAGACATGGTGTTGCGCCGCATCCAGTGTAGGAAATATCACTGATTATAATCAATAGGCTCTACTGTCTTTTTTGCTTTCGCTCGTGTCCTGTGTAGACATGGTGACATGCTAAATATACTTTAAAACAAACACCAGAGACTGCTTAGACAAATGTTTCACATGCTAACCTAACATATAAGTTGCCTTTATAGCCTAAACAATAAATGTTTAAGAATCGTTTAGGCTACCTCTGGGCGATTCAGATCAGGTATATCTTAAACCGCACACTCACGCCAGAAAACTTAAATGCTTCGTTTGCCTTTTCAGAGATCATCTACTCTTCCCTGTGGATTACCTCTGACCTACTTTCTGTACGAATTTAATGTTCCGAATTTCCTCTTCCTCTTGAAAACTTGAAGCTGAATTTTTAAAAACTGGGTATCTGCAGTCTAACATTTCAGAACAAAAAAATCTGCTGTTTGAAAATACATGTCTGTAAAACTCTTCCATAAAAATATTCAGTTGTGTTAAATTTCAAATGTTTAATATTCAAGTTCAAAAAAATCTAATTCAGAACTATGTTAAATGCCACATAATATTCAGTTTTGTTAAATGACACTTGTCAATAATTCAAATTTACACAATACAAATTCAGTTTGTTTTGTCATATTATAAGCTCCATACTGGGGTAGACAAGAAGCACTCAATATATGACCAGAATGCAATTCCATTGGCAGTAAATGGACCACATTAAGTACTGCTTTGGAACCCTGTTATTTAGGGTGACGTCAAGCGAGTTGCTCTGGATCACTGCATAAACTGTTTTTTTAAGTCCTCAGTTGGTTGCCCTCTGGTCCATTGGGAGACTGTCCATCAGACACTTGAGCTGCTCCTCCCCCAGTTTGATCTTGTCCTCGAGCTTGCGCTGCTCAATAATAAGGGCAGACTTCATCTTCACAAAGTGCTCATAGTCAGCCATATTCTCCTCTGACAAGTAGCTCGCCAGGATGTCGTAGACGACCCCTTCTCTCCTGTCAAGATTCTCCTTCAGCTCCTTGGCATCCTCATGTTGACGGATCAGCAGTTTGCGTTTCTCTGTCAGTGTACGCTGCAGAAAGATGATCAACATTTTCAAAAAAAGAACAATTCAATCAAAATCATTCTTTTGTCTTTAAATGCAAAGCACCTTGTAAAAGTCTTTGGCCATGAATTTTTGTTTGTATGTATATATGTGTATATATATTATGTGTGTATATATATATATATATATATGTGTGTGTGTGTGTGTGTGTGTGTGTGTGTGTGTGGAAGTGTGGAATTAAGATTTTTGTAAAACCAGTAAAAATGTTTATTATATCATTCCTGAAGAATCATGTGACACTAAAGACTGGAATATTGGCTGCTACAAATTCAGTATTGCAACCACAGGAATAAATGATACTTTAAAACATATTAAAATAGAAAACAGTTCTTTAACACTGTAATATTATTTCACAATATTACTGTTTTTACTGTATTTTTGATCTAATAAATGCAGCCTTTGTGAGCATAAAATACTTCTTTCAAAAACATTGCAAAAACTTCACAAACCTATATATAAATAAAGACAAAAAGTTAGTTTAAATCCCGCTTTCCCAAATCCCTCATTTTCATTCTCACCCTCTCCTCCAGTGAAGTGTCTTCCTCCAGGCTGTTCAGGGCATTCTCTACTCTGGCCAAGCGTCCAGAGAGAGACAGTAGAAGGTTGACCACTTTATCAAGATCACCAACGAACATACGGAACTTTTCGAGTTCATTAGGCTTGCAGACACCCTGGACGATGGCCTCCACATCCTCCCCAAGAGCGTTGTTGTCTTGCACGTCCTCCTGTAGACTCTCCTGAGCTTCCCTCAGCACCTGCAACTTCTTGCTGAGACTGTCAATCAACTCATGCTGCAATGAGAAAGAAAAACAAGGACAGTCACTTGATACAATGGACTAGTAAGAAGTATCTGATTGTATTACAGATGTTTTGCTACAGCATGTTAGTACCTTCTTGCTGGCAAGATCACTTTCATTGTCCTCCTCTAGCTCCTCCTCTGAGTTGTGTTCCACACTCTGTTCCTGCATGTCCTTCATCTTAATCAGCAGCTCTGCTTTGGGTGCAGATGTACTGTAGTAGGTTGAATTAGTCACTAAATTAGTGGCTGCCAACAGGCTGTCCTCCTCTTTCCTGAAAACCCACAGATGACTTTTATGAGAAACATAAATTGATCATAACATAAACAATGGATCAAAACACCACAGAATTGCATGTGACAAAAACAAACAAACAGTGATGTGAGTTTGAGGTGGGATTATCTGTTTGCCCAAACAATGGCAGATATGATAGTGTTTAAGAATAATTATTTTTGCTATTCGGTTTCAGTGACTTCAGATTTACACAAAGTCTGCCAGATTGCTAGATGAGTTAGAGCCCCAGATCTGCAAGAAAAATAAACCATGCTTATGAATCATAACTTGAATGAGGAAGTAGAAATGGACAGGCTACAATTTAAATATTCACTAAATACCTTTCTCAGATTTTTAGTTTTAAATTAAAACCACATGAGTAGGACTCAACAGCAACCCTGACCTACTGATTAAAAAAAAATAATAAACGGAACATCAAACATACAAGTTCAATCTGTCTTCCTTCTGGATTAGTTTGTAATTAAAGGGATAGTTCACCCAATAATGAAAATTCTGTCATTAATTACGCACCCTCATGTCATTTCAAAACTCAAATTAAGATATTTTTGATGAATTCCGAGAGCTCTCTGACCCTCCCATAGACAGCAAGGATCCTACCACGATCAAGGTCCAGAAACGTAGTAAGGACATTGTTAAAATAATCCATGTGACATCAGTGGCTCAACCGCAATTTTACGAGATTACTATGTGCACAAAGAAAAAAAAAAAAAAGACTTTATTCAGCAATTCGTCTCCTCCGTGCCACCCTGGCACTATTTTGGAGAGTATCACATACGTAAAGAATGTATGCAATGTATGTACACTGATACGTTGTTTACGTTTTGATCTGAACGTAAACGACGTATCCGCATACATACATTGCATACATTGTTTACGTATGTGATACTCTCCAAAATGGTGCCAGGGTGACACAAAGGAGATGATTTGTTGAATAAAGTCATTATTTTTGTTTTCTTTGCGCACAAAAATTATTCTGGCTGCTTCGTAAAATTACGGTTGAACCAAGGATGTCACATGGATTATTTTAATGACGTCCTTACTACGTTTCTGGACCTTAATCGTGGTAGGATCCTTGCTGTCTATGGAGGGTCAGAGAGCTCTCGGATTTCATCAAAAATACCTTATTTTGTGTTTTGAAGATGAACGAAGGTCTTACAGGTTTGGAACGACATGAGGGCGAGTAATTAATGACAGAATTTTCATTTTTGGGTGAGTTATCCATTTAAGGGTAAATTCCGAGAAGAAATTAAAAAAAAAAACTCCACATTTTTTCAAACTGAGGAAATAGGAATACAGAAATACTGACTTCTCCACAGAGTTGCGAGGAGAGAGCTGTTTAGGTGCAGCTTTTCTGCGCTGTTGGGCCTCTTCCAGTAGCTGCTCTCCTTGAGGGAAAATCCCCTCCATCAGATCCATGGTGGTCTTCATCTTACTCTGGTCTAAAATGTCCACTAGGGACTTGTCCTTGTCCATTATGTCTCTAGTAAGCTCCTTTCTTTTTTCTTCATCCTCTGACTGCGAGGGATGTGAAGACACTCCGTTGCGGCTTTGATCCGATGAAGGGGCCGTCTGCAGGCCATGTAATGCAAAAGATACTGGGTTTACATTGGTTTGTGGACTCTGGTCTTTCAGAGGGCCCATATCTGCTTCTCTCGGATCAGGCCCCTGGTCCTTTTGCCTGGTGTAAGTACAGAACAGAGAGTATGACTGATCCGGGTTTCCCAAACTCTGAAGATGAGTTACTCCAGGTCCTTGAGAGCTGACAGGGGTCTCGATGGGCAGGTCGAGATATTGCCGACTTTCTTTTTCGGTGTCACTCTCGGAGTGGACAATCTTAATGGGAACTTTCTTCACTGACGTGTTCTCATCTTTAACCTTATCCATCCTGTTAAACAACAATGATGAAAACAGAAATGTGTTATGGTGAATGAAAGAAATGCAACATAAGAAACACTAGGTAACTAGGCAAATGCATAAACACATCAAGAACAGGAAAAACTATTTTCATGGGTATAATCTGCGTGGAAAAACATGAAATGTAATCTTTTACTTCAGGCTAGCAGGCTTTGCATACAGGAAAAAAAGAAATGTCAGTTCCTGTGACCAAATCCATGCATATAGTTAAAGAATCATACAACAATATCACTATAACTCAAATGTCCAGTTCAAAACCTTGGGCTTCTCTAGGCTGTAAGACTACTAAAAAGTTCCCATATTCCAGCAAAAACAAAGCATCAGAAATTATATTCTTCAACAGTCTTTAGTCAAGGCTGGGGGGTATCCCTCTTATGACTGATCTGAAAAACTGCAGCACACATGGGCAATCTGCAGTAAGGACACATATGAATAAGCCCCTTGTATGTGCATGAATACAATAAAGAGACAGTCAGAGAAGCACTGTCATTAAATTACTGGGCTGTAGGGAGAGTTTCCAGTGATGGTTTTAAGACTGCAGCTGAGAGGAGCCCAGCTGTGGTTTGCCAGTGGAAATCTCCCTGAATTCCAGCACAGACCTGAAAGAATTCCTTAACGGCGGAATTTAACTCTAAACACACAAAGTCTTACCTTCCAGGAGCTTCATCCTGTATGGAGACGGAGACAGGGGGCTTGTCAGTCAGCCTCTGGGGAGCAAACTGGGGCGAGGGCGAACGCTGCCCCTCCATGGTGGGCTGGGTCGGGCCAGCGGTTTGTTGGGTGGCCAGGACAGCTGGAGGGGGAGGAGGTGGAAAGGGAGGAGGCACGAGCTCTTGTTGTAGCTCCTCCTCCCTGGTTGGCCCTTTGCTGTGCTGGTCTGAACCCTTCCAGGGAACAGGGACTGAAAGAGGGGTGGAGCTTTGATTGTTGACAGGAGAAAGTGTGGCCAAGACTCCTCCTCGTGATCCAGGCTGGACCTCCTGAAATTTGCTAAGAGGAGGAGGTGTGCCCTCAGGGCATTTGTACTTCTCCAGATGGGGCAAGAGAACAGAGCTCTTGTTTTTGGGGAGGGCTGATGGTTCACTGCGAGTGCTATGGTCAGAGAAATGCTGTGCAGTTTTATGATGACTGGATGGAGGATCTAAAGCCTTTTTCTCCAGGTCTTCAGTCAAAGCCAAAGGAGGTGCTTCTGGTTTCTCCTTGCATACGAGTTCACAGTATCCTTTCTCATTTAACCTAAGAAAACAAAGGAGAAATGCTTTGAAGTAAAATTCTCAATCCACCAATGCACGCAACCAAAGAAGATTTATCAAAGGCCCAGACTCTGAATGTATTTGTCCTTTTTGGCACACAAAGCCTCACTGTGTTCAGCGTAAATCGATAGGCAGGCAGACATTTCTCCCACATTTCACCATCTCTCCATGGTAACTCCGAGGCTGGCTGTCATACCCAGCATATTTCTGTTCCCACAAGCCTGTCATGCTGTGGAGAATGAATGATCTTTCCCCTGCAGCAACTGGCAAAGAGAACGCTTTTCCCTTGTTAATCTTGATTGTTTTCGTTTATCTTTTTACTCTCTTCCTTGTCTACTTAGATTTATGGTGGGCAGAGAGGGATAAGGCAGCTCTTGTTTGAATATTTTACATAAAATTCCTTGGGATGGAAAACTCTCTAAAATTACAACAACCTATGAAAGTAACAAAGTAAGATATTAAATATAAATGTATTCTTTACAGTCTTAGCAAGCCACCTATTAAAGACGTCTATCAGGGATGGGATGGTATATATTTATACCATGCGACATTAGAGATGTGTCAACTGATAGAGATTTTACTGTACAATTTATAATAATTTTGGTGATACCTCCCACAGTCAATATGAGCAAAGGAATTATACCAATTTAAAAAATCTACCAAACTGCACAGAAAGACACGGTATATTGAATTACCTGCTGGGTGTATAGAACCAGTGGCTGTGCTCCAAAGTAAGAGACATAAAGAGATTAAAGAAGAGTAAAGAAAAGCAAATAAGTAGTGAATAGTTGTAGAATGGTTAGTGGTTATACTACAGTTGAAAAGTTTGTGGTCTGTAAGATTTTTTAAAGGTTTTGAAGTGTTTTATGCTCAAAGGCTTTATTTATTTAATCAAAATATAGTAATGTTGTAAAAAAATAATAATATAACTTAAAATTACAGTTTTCTATTTTATTATATTTTAAAATGTTATTTATTCCTGTGATGGCAAAGCTGAATTTTCAGCAGCCATTATTCCAGTCTTCAGCGTCTCTTGATTCAGAAATCACTGTAATAATGCTGATTTAGTGCTTAAGAAACATTTCTTATTATCGATGTTGAAAACAGTTGTGCTGCTTAATATTTTTGTGGAAACCATTTTTCAGAATTCATGAATATATGAATATAAATAAAGAACAGCATTTTTTGGAATATTTATTTATTTTTAACCATGTAAAAGTCTCTCACTTTGATCGATATAATGCATCCTTGCTGATTTAAAATATTAATCTTGAAAAGTAAAAAAATCTTACAGACCTAAAACGTTTGAAGGGTAGTGTACAAAAGGAAGACAAAAGGCAAAGTGCAGAAAACAGAATGAAGGAAATATGTAGAAATATGCAAATGCAGAAATATAAAGTATGAACTTCAAGAGTCATTCTCAATGTTGTCTGAAACATGCTTTCATTGCAGATGTCATTAGTATAGCATGCATGCATGGGTAACATTCAAGTAGGATGCAGGTTCTTTCTGATATATAGCGTCTAACACATGCATTTGATCTCAACATGATCTGGCATGCAGAACGTCTCTGCTGTAATACTATGTAAGCTTTTGTCCACAACACCCCACCTATAATCAAACATCAGTCTCTTGCTTACTTCCCTTGTTTGATAAAGTTCGTATGATAAAACATCTACCAGTACTAGAAACGTCTAATGGAGAGACATACCAAACATCGCTCCACGTGGATAAGCAACTGTTTCATTGTTTACTAAGCATTTTACATGCAAACACTGACCTGCATTCACATATTAAGTAAAAACTAAAAGAAGCCAAGAAAAGTATAATTACCTGATAACTAAAAACTAAGAAAACACCTCTTGAAATTAATCTTACAGACTCAGGATGACTCAAACTTCATCAGAAAGACTGCAAACTGAAAAGTCCATAATCCATGTACTCAAACTTCTGTCCATATAAAGCTGCTATAAAACAACTAAATAGAAATCCTTCCATTAAATACGAAACTTGACTGTATGAGAAGCAGCGCTCACCTCTCATGATTGGGAGTTCTCATCTCAGCGACAGGTGCTTCCTGGAGCCCTGAACATATGTAATCTCAACCTGGGTGGGGCTAAAATGCTTGTAGCTCAATTGAAATGTTTCCAACTGGATTTAGTCCACACTAGCTGTACTTATAAAAGTCAACAGTTGCAAAAGAGTTTTCTAACATTAGAAGTCTCTGTCAATATCACTTACTGACATGAAGAATCCTTTCAGCTAGGACTTTTCAGCTAGGACTTTCAGCTAGATTTTTATAACTGAGTTGTGAGTGTTTGCACGTAAGTAAAATGATTGGGTGGCAGACAGGAAAACTTTGACATTTAAACAACGTTTTCTAAGAAAACTCATAGCGCTATGAAGTGAAGATGCAGGTCTATGGTATAATTCATAGTTTGCTCTCCACAGTACCTTAATTACAAGCAAGAATCAAGACAAAACCTTTCATAGGGGGCAATTTACAAGGCTTTGGATGATGGATGTTTGGTGGTAACATGCTTATTCAAGTTTGCCACTCCTTACATCTACACACAGGATTCTAAGAGAATGACCCAGAGAAGCCAAAGGATGACATGCCTGAAAAGTTATGGTTATATAAATAAAAGAAGGTTTAATATTAAGATAGGTCAGGTAGGTCATCTGTTACACACACACAACTGGAAGCTGTTTGTGACATTAGAAAATGATCTTGTTGCTGTTGCTTTGATAGAAAGAGTCAAATTAATGGCAATGTAAACTGAAACTTTAATTAGCATCTCAAACATTGAGAGTACATATCCAATTTGACCTGAATCACACTACTGGAGCCCCACCTAAAAAGTTTGCATGTAAAAGGAATAACACCCAGACATCTATCCCTTATCCTTAAAGGGATAGTTCACCCAAAAATGAAAATTTGATGTTTATCTGCTTACTCCAAGGGCATCCAAGATGTAGGTGACTTTGTTTCTTCAGTAGAACACAAAGAAGATTTATAACTCAAACCGTTGCAGTCTGTCAGTCATATAATGGCAGTCAATGGGACTCACGGCTTTGAGAGAAAAAAAAAGCATACACAGACAAAACCAAATTAAACCCTGCGGCTTGGACGATACACTGAGGTCTAAAGACACGAAACGATCGGTCTGTGCAAGAAACTGAACAGTATTTATATTGTTTTTTACCTCTGATCCGCCGCACTGTCCAACTGACCTGAGCGACAACAGTGGCTCGTGACGCGTCTTCTTCTTGCTTTACAGCGGATCGCAGACTTATAAATGCATTCTCTCAAATGGACCATTGATACTCCTAACTGAGATTGTAGATAAGAGTGTCAATGGTCCATTTGAGAGATAAGTGGCAGTAATGCACTTATAAGTCTGCGATCCGCCGTAAAGCAAGAAGAAGAAGACGTGTCACGCGCCGGCTGTTGTGACCGCGCTCAGGACAGTTGGACAGTGCGGTGGATCAGAGGTAAAAAACAATATAAATACTGTTCAGTTTCTTGCACAGACCGATCGTTTTGTGTCTTTAGACCTCAATGTATCGTTACGAGCCGCAGAGTTTAATTTGGTTTTGTTCTGAGTATGTGAGTTCTGTGTGTATTGACTGCCATTATATGACTGACAGACTGCAACGATTTGAGTTAAAAATTTTTGTTTGTGTTCTGCTGAAGAAACAAAGTCACCTACATCTTGGATGCCCTTGGGGTAAGGAGATAAACATTTTCATTAAACAGATAAAAAAATTTTTAATTTTTGGGTCAACTGTCCTTTAAACTGCATCTTCAAAGGACACTGTTTCTTTCATTCTGTGTTTTCTATATTATAGTGGGAGAAGTGATAAAGTAAGTGAGAATCAATTTAATATGTTTCACAGACTAGACATGAAAAGGCGTGATTTTAAAACTTGCTAAGGTAACTGGACGTCATTTTATACACCGCAAATCACACTATCAGGCTGAAAGTTTTCCAACAGTAGAATTGTAAAAACTGTAGCTTCACACTGTTAATACTACTTCCTTTCTATGCCAGTTAGATACATTATTAATGCACACAATATACATACAAGCCTTCTATTCTTCATCCAGATGGTTTTGAAATTCAGAATGTTCGGCATTTTGAATTGGATTAAGCATTGAAGTTTCTCCTTAGCACAGTACAGGGCTACCATTCATGCTTCTTTCAGGATAAAATGCAATACCTACTAGATTACATAATTATGTAGAGTAAAACTTGAATTAAATCTTATCTTTGCAAAGCTTTACAACTTTAAAATACTGAAATGAGGCAAAATATCTTTAAAAAGCCCTTTAAAGAAGAAGGAAAAGAAAAAATTAAATTTAGGCTGCTATTTTACTCTTTGGCCTTATTATGAATGGACTTATTGGGCACTTCCTATGTCATACTCACATGCCTACACCTCAAACCCATCTCGTTGTAACAAAGCCCAGTCAGTGAGGATAGCAGTGCTGTCACAGCTGGGCTAAATCCCAAAGCTGCAAGGACCATAAAGAGTCTACTGTTTGTCTTTGACCCAGCGGGGGCTGACTGATGGCCCAACTGTGGATTTCTGTATGCAACAAGGTCAAGATCAGAGCCATTAGCACAGGAACAGTTTCACCGACACACTGACACAGTCTCAGCGAGGACTGTTGGCATTGGTATCATTTCCATTACAAAGGGAAGAGTTGTTTGGCTTAGTTTCAAACAAGCCCAGAAGTATCATGATAATCATGACAAAAAAAGTATGTTAAAAGTGAAAAGTGATATTTAATAAGCACATTAAAATTATGTATTATCTTTTTACTCTTTAACACAACTTGCAAGGCAATGGAAAAATAACAAAACAGCACTCACCTTGTACTATTCTTTTCCTGTTCGCAGAGATTTTTCTCAGGCTTGGAATAGTCAGCTGACTTCTTTTCTTGAACTGGAAGTTTCTGGGAGGAATATAATACACATAAAACTTAACCTTCTCATTCAGGTATTAATATATCTCAACTGCTGTTAACTTTGGCTATTTTAAGACTATTGTCTTTTGTAATTATGGTTTTAGTCGGTTGACATGATTGTGTGATCTTACTCGCAACTTTCCTGGTCTGAGGGTGTGACTTTTAGTTTAATGTTTGACTAAGTTCCGTCTTTTATATTGCTAATCACTGTGGCTATATGTGAGAAGTCACTTTTGATTTATGATGCTTTCTAAATAAAAACAAACTCTGACAGTACGTGTTTAGAAAACAGTTTATACGTATTTGAACAGTACGTATTTGAACAGATATAACAGCATAACAGCAGAATTAAATCACTGAAAACTGAGAGACTTCATTAAATATGAAATAACCAACCTGCCCATAGAAGTCAGCAGAAGGGGAGGATCTAGATCTTTCATGCACACAGGTGGGCTTACTCCGTCTCTCATTTCCTGTATCAAGGATGTTATCAGCGGAGTGGTATCGTCCAGATACCCTTGGTTCAGCCGTTTTCCTTTGGATGTTCCATTTGGCCTCATACTCCGCAAAGGTGCCAAGTCGATGTTGTTCTAGCATGGCTTGTTGGTTCACTGAGTGAGGGCCATCCTGACCTTCATTAAGGTTGTGTTCAGTGGGGGTTGAGCTTTCACTGTTACTCCACCCTGCTGTGTCACTCTTTGCAGAATAGTGCATGCCTCCAGACTTGGACAGTCTGGTGTCTTCAGATATCTGCAGGTTTTGCTTTGGCAAAGGCTTAGGGAAAGCTGGTTTCCCTACTGCCTCAAATAATCTGTGACGATTTTCTAAGGGTGCAGCATTATCAGGCACACTGGAGCGTTCATTAGCTCCTACTTCATGAATTTTATCTGGCTCAGAAAAAGACCGAACTTTCTTTTCTGCAGAAAACCGTTTGCGGCTACCAATGCGAAGCACCTGATTACTCCCTGAGGTGGGTTTGGTAGGTGGGACCTCAGAGACACCTGGAAGCGGAGGTGTGTCTTTCCGAGTGGGACCCTCAGTAACTGGATGCTCAAACAATACTGGCTCTAGGTCTTTCCTCCTAAAGGATGTAGCCTGGAGGACTCTCGCTTGGGCTTCTTTCAGATGGTCTTTATAAGAGCTGGAAAAGCAGCCATCCGAGGAAGGAGAAGAAGTCCCAGTGGTCTTCCAGACTGCAGGCTCTTCTACAGCTTCAACTGGACTTTCTAAAGTGGCTGCGCTTCGACTCTTTTGAAGCTGGGCCCTCCTCATCTGGATCTCATTGCGCAAGGTGGTGGCAAATCGGTCACTTCGTCGTGCCTGTTTGCCACTCTGACTGTCAAGGGCTTCCTGTTGTGCACTTCCGTTGTTGATTTCATCTTGACAGTCCTCCACGTCATTGTGCTCTTGGGCCAGAGAATACAGCATAGGTGTTTTCTGGGGACAAATCTTTGACTCGCTTTTAGTTGGAAAGGGTTGTTGTGAGGACTCTTTAAGATGGAGATGACCAGCACTTCTCCTGTGCTCGGGTTGCTTACTTGAGGGACAACTACCAGAATGCTCATCTAAGCTAGACACTTGGTGTTGCTTTTGGCTCCCACTCAATTCAGAATGTTTTGTTAAATCAGGTACATTCAAGGGATTACTTGGTGCAGAGAAAATGCGATGGTGGTTGTCACTTTGTTTGAAGGGGGCATTGTTGTCTTTATGCTCTGTATCATGGTGCTGTGACTGAGGTGGGAAATAGCGGTCTTTTGCTCCTTGAGAACCTATGGACATCCTGTCCCGTCCACTGTGTGACATTTCTGAGACTGAAGAAGCTTTAGAGTCATCAACTCTCACTAAAGATGCCTGGGTCATTCCCTGAGTGATATGATGAGAGGTAACTCCAACATGACCGGACATTGATGCAGCTGGCCTTCTTGTTTGATTCTGGCTATTGAGTTGCATGTGGTTGTTTGTGGGCAGCTCCTGCATACTGCTGAAGTAGCCACTGAATGGAGGTTTCAGTGCTGGTATTGTCCTAGTTTGAGCATGGAAAGTGCCCTCGTCGCTGTACTGCCGTGGATGGTATGGAACGTGGGCATAGGACTGGTGTCTATCTCTGACATCTGTCGTTGATAGGGAGAATGTCTTGTCTGATGACATACGGGGTGGATACTGATGATGGGCATCGGATGAAATGTAGGGATTTGAGGAATCATTTTTGGATGGCATGTTATAATCGTGTCGACCCTCAAGAGCAGTCTCGTTGACTTGGTGAGATCTTTGTGTGCTTTCATGGGTTTCTCCTGCCTTTTGCAATGCTTTTACCTGAGGCTTTAACTGGGCGTGAACACCAAGGCCCTCAGAGGTGCCTGTGATCAGCCCCTTCTCATGAACCTTGGTAGCAGCAAAACTATCACTGCGTGTCGGTGGAGTAGGAGGAGGGGTGGAGGATACCATGTTTTTTTTCATATCTGGGACATGCCAGACAGGTCCAATACTAACTCTTCCAGAGTTTGAATACCGAGTGCCTGGTTGTTCTTCGGTTTTTGGGATCTCATGGCTACCTGAACTTGAGAGATGCTGCAAGTATCCAAGCCTCTCATCTTGTCGTACTCCTTCGCTTAGGCTTTGGCTATGTCTGCCATTGCTGTGCCTGCCACTTGAGTCCCACTGATTAATTTTGTACAGCATGTTCTCAGTGGATGCAGCGTTACTTTTGGACAGTGTGTAATCTGGTGTTCCTGAGCTTGTAGAAAAGGAGCTGTAAGCAGAGTCTCGCTTACCACTGCCCAAATGTTCAATGCTGTTATTGTTGGACTTGCTTGGGGAAAGACGACCAGGTGGATAGGGATGCGAGCTATGCTCTAGGCTGTCCATACTCCCCAAAGAGCTGAACTGGTCGGATACTCTCCGTAGATTTGCTTGCTCCCAGCCAGTTGAGAGTTCAGAAGAGAATGAACTATGAAAAACAAACACATGTAAAGAGTGTTTAGGCTGTATATACTTGAAAATACAACTGCAGTAATCAAAAGTAATCAAAAGTTTCTGCCATTCAATGCATATTCATAAAAGATAGAGGTCTAGAGGACTTCATTCTGAAATCTTTACTGAAAGAAGCAATATAAACAGAAACAAATTCTTTTCTGTCTCTCCAATTACCTTGCATCATTTCTTGTTTGCCAGACTGGTGAGGGTGTGGACTGGTTTTTGGCTTCTGAGTGACTCTCGTTGAACTTGGTGGCATGCCAGGAGTGAGGTCTGCTCATGGGTTCATTTCTCCTGTGGGCAGCAAATGGGAAAGAGAGAAGGACAGAGGAAAGATGTAGAGCAGGAGGAGGAAAGATTAGAAAACAAGGCAATAAAATGTTGCTTTGTGAACAGCTGCAAAACGAATGGCAAACACCGATCAACAAGCAGCACTACAACTATTCTGAAGGACAGTGAAGTGTCAAAACACGATAGATGATTATGGAAGTAGTGTAATGATCATGCCAAGAGACAGAGAAGTAGCCTGTGAGCATGCCGATGTTGCAGTCATTCACCATCAACACAAAGTTTTTCAGCTGTCAACCACAAAGCCTAACAAACACCTACAAACACCATTAAATATCCGTAAACCGCATACCCTTTAAATCGGTTCTTTCTGGGATGCATGAAGTGAAATAGACATAAATATATAATTGTTACTGAAACTGCCACAACAACTAAACAGAGCCTCTTATAAGAATTCGAATACATTATCAATAATTCAGTCAGTGCATAGATTTTTCTATAGACATTGCCATATCTTTGCAAAATCTTAGACTAACAAAAACAACAAAATTTAGAACCAATGCTCATTAAATCCATACTTAAAACAACACTGCAAGAGCTAATGAACAGGGCTCCCACAGCTTCCAATAAATTTCCAAACTGGATAAGAAATTTTAAAAAGAATTTTCGAGATGCGCTCATAAAGAGTAATTTCTAACAAATAAATATTTTAGAGAAATTTCAATTGTTTTTGATATTCATTTTGTATTTGAAAAATAAGGCCTGGAAATTTTAAAACAATTATAAATTCCTTAATATTTCCAGGTTATTCATGATCGTGGGAACCCTGAATAAGGAATGTAGAGCATATGCAAGGTGGAAATCTACTGGATGGAAATTTCAACTTATGATGGATGATATCACAAGGCCATGGAGAGAATATGATTGCAGATCATTATGACTAGACTGGGTGGTACAGGAAAGGAAGTGGGGTTTCTTGTGGATACATTGATACCATACCTCATGGAACTTCGTAAAATCTTCGTGAGAAAGCTCCGGGCCATATGCACGTCGCTCTCTGATGGCATTTTCTGTGCTACAATATCCACCATTTTCAACTTCCTGAAGGGGGTTAAAAGGGGGAGGGACACATATAGTCGGAATCTCTGAGATCAGTAAAGTTTGATAGGGACTCTAGTGCTGAATTCCAAATGGAGACATGAAAAGCCATCTCTGTGATGGGAAAATACAGACATACTAGCATGGGCCACAACACTGTCTGTAATTAGTCAAGTATTATATGCAAGAACACAAACACAAATATAGCCTTGCATAAAAAACATATCCAATTCAGACAAAACAACCACAAAATGTTATACTTAAGACGTTATACTGTATGAAAAATACACTGTAAAAACACAGAAAGTACACATAAATGAAACCTGTGTTTTTAATGCCTATAACCAATTGTTGCAGAGTTGAGAAGCACATGCATGCAAAAACTTTAGCTACAAGGCCGTTCAAAAAACGCCAGCACCAGCAATGAGAGAGGGTTTAAAAAGGTCAAAATCTCAAAAAAAAAAGAAAAAAAAAAAAAGAAAACCTATTAGTCACCCTTTAGCCTTTCTCTCACCGTGCACATACTGTAACATACTGACCAGAGATCTGCAACTTACAATCGCATAGTGTGAATAGTGGACTTAGGGAGACATCTAGTGTTAGGGTTGTGGTTAACACTACCATTCCATGTGACAATGTATGCCATAAAATAAAATAAAGTAAAACTGAGAAAAAGATGACAAGTAACTCATTTAAATATTACAACTTCTTTCCAGGATCTGTGCATGCAATGTTTGATGGCTGCATGCCACTTCTTTTACATCAATGTGTTCAGCATGTAACATTCCTCAGCATGCTGCCCAACATCTCCCCAAACTACAGAGTCCACCCACACCTGACCTGTGACCTTTAAGTTTTGAGAGTCAAAACATTCCTGTCGTTTCTGAAATTCAGTCGTTTGGTTTAGTGATAGGATTGTAAAAACAGAAATCCATCTCCTTGAATTTCCAACAGCCTAAAACCGCAACTTGCGCAACTCTCTATGAGACCGGAGGGGTTATAACAACAGTCAATCAAAGACATGCAGTGCTGCTCCATTAGAACATGAGGTCAAGTGCCAGTCACCCTCTAGCCAGTAAACAGGAAGAGACACTCTTCGAAATACTAGGAATATAAAAACTACTATGCTAACCCAAATATCCTTGACCCCAAAACATTTGCTTAAACCAGCTTTGGCTACCTAAGCTGATGTTGTCTAAAACAAGATGTCCATGTATATCCCTGTCACAGGTTTAAAAGATGGCAGAACAGATTAAACAGCAAATTACAAACAGAGTGGCCCAAAAGACACCCTCTGCTTTTGCTCAATGCTGCTCTCTTTTCCTGTGTAAAAGTTTCAAGTGTGTATGTGCTTGCCACACATGGCGCTGGCTATTCAGATGCTAATGACATTCTCTTTATTAGACGTATTGTCAGGGCTACAGCTGGTCTAGCATAGATATGCCAATGGTCCGAATCAGTGGCGCCCAGGCGGAATGGAGGCCAAGGAGGGGGGTTCAGAGGGGAAAGTCCCCCACTGATGTTTTCAGAACAAGGCATGTTCAAAAACAAACAAATCACTTCTGAAAAGACAACAACCAATCCAAAGCCAGATGCAAATCATTCAGCTTGGGTAAAGAGTTAACATCCAAATCTTATTCACAGGAGGAACCAACAAGTAAAAAAAGAGTTCAAAAGACACCTATGTGAAAGATCAGCAAGCTTTTGAAAGGAAAAATGCTATTGTTTACTAATATATGATTAGGACCTGATGCAGTGTTTGAAAACCATCAAAGGTTGATTTTGGTTTGCCAAGATAAATGCAACAGATTTCATGAGGTCAAGTTTTAACATACTGTACCATCTACTCGTTTACAAAGTCGTCTGAGGGACAAGCTGCACCAAAGCTTAAATTTCACAAACAGTTAAATAAGACGAGACTAAACAGATGCCAAGATAAAAGCAAAGGAACAACAACAGGTGTGAGACAAAGACGGCAGACGTAAAAAAAGACAGCAAAACATAAACTTCTAAACTCACCAAACAATCCCTCAAGCAAGTTTGCCAAACAGGTCCCTAAATGAGCAGACCTGAGACGCTTTGATGGATGAAATGGTACTGAGAGCCGGGTTTGCTCCAGTGGACTCCCCAGGCAGCGCATTCCACATTCACATCAAAGACAGGCCAGGACAAAGGGCCCTCCATAGACGGCCGGTCCCGGACTGCAGTGTGAGTCTTTTCAACCATCCACTTCCATATGAAAGACTACGGAAAAAGGTAGCCTTGACAAACCCCATGTAGAGATCTGATCATATGAGCCTTAGCACATACACTCTCATATCTACTTCCAGTGCCTGTGTGACTGTTGCAGTCAGGGCAGATCTCTACAGGGATTATGGTGATTTTACCCCGGGAAGGAAGGGGGGAGGGAATGAGGAGGGGGCTGTTGTCATAGCCAGTCTCCTTGAAGCAATCTAGCCGCTTCTGTCTCCCTATTGGCTCAGGGATGGTATGCTAATGAGCAGTCGAGAGGGCCAAATGTTCTCGCTGAACCCCTCTTGTGTAGCGGTCCTCTGTTTCTTCTATTACTAAGGCAACAGGTTGATTTTTGCAGAGTCTTAAGTGCACTGGTTTGTCAAGTGGAGCGAAACCAAAGAAAGAGATAATAATTGAACTACATTTTAAAAGAAAAGTGAATTTATTTCAAAACATAAACGGATTTATTGCCATAAACTGATCAATCCAACAATGAATATTCAGTAGTGGCTCTGCACAACATAACACTAGAGTTTTACTATTGAGGCGCCCCACTCACTGATGGCAATAGACGTCAGTCACGTCACCATTACTGCTGACCTCAAACCCTAACCCTCCCAACCCCCAAAACCGATCATGTGACCAGTAGATCACTCCAGATCTGACAAAAGCCATCTGGTTAAAACAAGGCTAGAGATCTCAAATAATCAACCTGTTAGCTTTGTAAAACAGATCTCTAAAGAGTGAAGCTTGACTGTGATCGGAGGTTGACCTACAAAGTTTCGAGCTTGATTAAAACTTTTCTTGGCCTCAAAACAAGTGGTCTGGTGACAGGCAAGAAGATTAAGAATTGTTTTGGCCTATGCCTGATGGGCGGGCTTTTACGAAATTTTTCACAATGATCTATTGTGAGACAACTTCTCATCCGTGCATTCCAGAAAGGAGGTCATTCCTAGGCATTAACGCTCCCATAAACATTGCATTTTTCTCACTGCCTCAAAAAGGTAAAGCAGGCAAAAACATTTGTAAATTTGTAAAGATTTGTAAAGCTCTTATTTTAGAGAGAAAAGCCATTCTAAGCTGATGTTTTTCAAGGAAACAAGAACAAGTGTTTAAGGATATATGTCCAACAAGATCTTATCTGATCCATCTGGCTTTGATCCATCTAATGGAAACCACACTTTGTTCAATGTAATATTGGACACAAGGGGACACCGCTAGAGTTTTGGCCACATTGGAGTCAGTTATTTATCTGGCCGTGGAGTGTCTGCACAAAGGCCTTCTTCAGAACGCATTTCAATCAGACCACTAATGCGGGGCCAGGAGAGGCCAACCGTGAGGTGCCTGTAATGACAGGCACATTCCTGAGCTGCATGTCATACCAGTCAAAGAACCAATAGCCGTCTAGTCCCCTGCTGGGTTCACAGCTCTTTTGTTTGGGTGTACAGTACTAAGATGTATCAGCATAAAGCATTTCTTAAACGTACACATATTATGCGTTACTATTAGACCTGAAAAAAAAAAACAAAAAAAAAAATCGATGGCTTGCTTATTCCGGGTTTCCTGCATGTTGATGTGATTAAGGATGCCCTTGGTCTAACCTCAGCTAACAGTGTAAGAAGCAAGAAAAGTGCACAGTAATCAGACTTAGAAGGTGACCAAAGGACTCTAAATTCATTGCTCCATGCCAAAATTTCTTGGAAACGGTAAGCACAGGAGACTGAACCCTTCTGTGCAAAGTTTTACATTCCAAAAGACTTAATACGACCTGTAGATCAACATCTGAACACAGACCTAGACTGAGAACAGGGATTCGCCTCCAGTGATCTGATATATTACTGAGATTAAATAAACAGCTTGCATTACATTCATAGAAGAAAATACACAGTTTGACCTAATTTTGGAAGAATGAATGAGAACTTTACCTGGTTTCTTTCAGAAAACACACAAAGGACATAAACTCTCTTTCTTTTCTTTTTTGTCTCTTAGTTACATTTCTTCTTTTTACTCTTACTTTTGATCTCTTATTAATTACGCTTTTGTAATTACTACCTAATTTAATTTGGTATTAGTTACATGTAGAGTTTATATGTTCCAATTCCTTTGCAATAAAAAAGTGCTCCTCTTGAGCATAAAAAAAAATCATTAAAACTTTCTTTTGACTTCATTAAAGACTTTATCATCGTAAAGACAAATATAACAGCTAGTTCATAAATCTGTGTTGCAAATTGAGAAGACATATGAGAACTACCTGATTCTTACTGTTGGTACATGTGCAATTAATTAATAAACACTTAAGAATTTACAAAAAATGTTTGCTGTGTATTTAAAAAAAATAATTAAAAACAAATAAAAATAATATTTTTTTCCAATACATTTTTCAATCTAGTTTATATTTTGATTAGCCCTGATATTCTTACACTTTAATCATCAGACTTAAAAGATCTGAAAAAGTGGCATCCATGTGAATTTTCATTTCATTATGCATCATGAATTATGAAATAATTATTAAATAAGAATAATGAGATTATGAATTTGATGAATGGATCAACTAACCCAGAATTGTTTGAGAAAGAATCACAATGAATAAGTGAATCATAATAAGCAATTTTACAATGCCACACATTTGGAAAAGACAGTTGTAGCTACTTTGTGTTGAGATTAGGACCAAAACTAACACTAATAGTGTTAAAAACATTTCTGGTTTCCCCTTCCGAATGAGCCAGTTTCAGGCAGACAAATCCCACAGCACCACCTTTCCCATGTACCTTTCACTTTCACAGGCTGCTGATGTAACAGGTGTCATAGCAACTAAAATAAAGGAACACAGCTTCAGAGGGATCTCATCACCATAGCACTGTAGGAGCTTGTCCGAATGATTGTTTGATGCTGCTTCCTGTAAAGCCAAGCCACCTGCTGTTAATATAAGACCTGATGTCCACAAAAGGCTTTTTTTATTTTTTTCAGATGCACTGAAAAAAAAACAAAAAAAAAAAACAATCAAGATTCTCAAGTATTTTTTTGCTCTTGACTGGTGCAATAAAATAGTAAAATATTGTACTTCTAAGTCATGAAATCCAGACACTACAAAACTGGAAATGTTTGCCAACATTTTCACATTTCAAAACTTTACATACCTCAATAACACCTGTACAAAAAGTCTGAGCCCACTACAGCATCTGGTTTGATTCAGTCATGATGTGCAACTCCCATTACTGTGGTTATCTGTGTTTAATTATATTTTCTCCTACAGTACTTGTGAAAACAGCAGCTCTTCCTCTAATGCTAATGAAATGTGTGTAAACCACGGGTGTCAACTCACCTTGGCAATGGACCGTTCCACAAATCATTTTAGAAAAGGGTGGATCAAGGATTAGCACCATGTGAAACTGCAAATTAAAAACCACTTTGGTATTTAGGTGTCGCTAATTCAAAAGTTACAGTGTGAAATTAAGAAAACAAGAAAGTAGTTTTATTGGATCACTGAGCACCTCTATAAATCATATGCAGATGACTTGACTTCACCCCTGCTGCGGTGATCAAGTTTAAGTCATCCTCTCTCAGTTAATGCCATAGGAGAGATTTACTAGTTATAATTGGATTCTGAAGCTCAGAGTGACACAGCTCTTGTCACTACAGCCACACACTATTGGGCAGAAGCATAGGGTACACAGTGCTGCCATACATTTTGGCATGGCAATTGCCTTAGAAGGGCCTATTACCCAATGCATCACTTTAACATTTAAACTACATCCTGTAGCTGAAATATTTACTCATTTAGATGCAGTTTTATAGCTGAAAAAGTATGGAATTACTCAAAGAGGGAAGAAAAATGTTAATGTCCTATTTTAAGCAGGCTTTTGGAACAATTCTGCAACCAAAATCAGTATTTAAGCCCACAGAAGAAAGAAACCCATTCCAGCTGCATCCTGGGAAAATCATTAATTACTGACAGTTGGTCTGTTGCAAGAGGGATGTGGGTTCTTATCTTCCTTTAACAGAACGCTTACAGGAAGTGTAACACAAATGTCAACATAATCCCAAAAATTTCTTAGCTTTGGTCGCCCCAGGATTATTCGATTATTCTACTATCTACAACACCAGTGTACAACATTGTTCACCAGCCAAATATATTAAATATAATATTTATATAATACATAAAATAAATATAAATATATATAAATAGTTTAGTAAAATATATATAGCTTAGGGTCAGTAAGATTTTTAAAACGTTTTTATGTTGTGCTCACTAAGGCTGCTTATATTTAATCAATAATAAAGTAAAACAGCAATACTGTGAAATATTATTATAAACAGTTCTCAATTTTTTTAATGAATATAATATAAAAGAAAGAATGAATATGAATGAAGTTCAAAAGGGCAGCATTTATTTGGAAAAAAATAACTTTTGTAACAGTATAAATGTCTTTACTGTCGCTTTTGATCAATCTGTGTCTTTGCTGAATAAAAGTATTTTTCAAGAAAAATACCAAAATGGCATTGTACACACATACAAAGATTCACTTCTCAGTTAAAAGTGTCTACTTATTTAAAAGGATATGTTCGCTAAAAACTAATCTTTGATTTATCTTTGAATCTTTGCATCATCCTTTTTTTATTTTTTACTCAGTTTAGAGGCACTGAAGGTTTCTAATTCCCCCATATAAGACAAAAGGAATTATCAAACAAATGATGCTCAGGTTTTTCCATACAATGTGATTCTACTGTTTTGAGCATTTTGTTAGATAATTCATTTTGTGTTATCATCATTCACATATCATGTGTTATGGCTCTACGTCACTAGGTGGCAGTAGTCCTTTTATGTGAGGAGCTGGCTACAGAAGAAGGACTGGCCTCTGGATGATCTGTTTATAACCAAAGGTCTCTTGGGTCAGAAATGTCAACAGGGCATTCAAACACGTCACAGTCGGAAAACAACAAAAAAACTTAATAAAAAAAAAAACCCTTTGTTTTTGTCAATAAATTATGATGAATTAAACTTGCTCTCCTGAGGTCTTTTTCCAATCAAAGTTTCTGAGAATAGTAAATCAACAATCAACAAACTTCACAGAATACACATGTGAGAAGATAATATGAGAATGACCGAATCTGAATGACAGACACAATACACATTCTCTTTGATAGTTTTACTGGGAAATTCAAGGTCATTTCAAGACAAGCCAGTTAGCAGACGTTCCTAAAACAATAACAGCTCACAAAAAGATTTCTCTGAATCGGTAACTCTCAACACCACTCCAGACACACCTCTGTCACATGACTGCCTCCTCTCATCTGTTTCAAGAACTGTATGTGAAGTCACTTTTTGTTTCTAAATTCAACAACCACAATATTCATGTGGAACATGCACAAAAAAGTCACTTCAGACATTTCCACTAGTGACAACAATGTTATTTTCATTAATACTTTCGAGAATCGCTGACTCTTTCCTTGAGCAAAACAATCAGTATTTACATCTCTAAATAGAACAATGGCTCTCCACCTTGTGAAATATTGTGAATTGTGAAAAATAGGAACAAAAGCATGCATTTTATGAATTCAATCAGCTCATCTTAAGTTCATCTGATGCTTTTCGTAGCACATCTGTGTTATTGGTTTGTAGGGCTCTTCTAACAGACTATCCATCTCTGACGCTCTTTTCTAATAATTTATAGTTAAAAATGTTCTTTTGCCCCTTTGAATCTCTTCTTCTTATTCACCAGTTCCAGATGTGGCTTTTTCTTTGAAACTCAGCACAAAAGATGAAACTGCTGCTTGGCATGTACTTTTCAATGAAGCTGCCAGCTGAGAACCTGTGAGGTATTGGTTTCTCGAACTAGAGACTAGCGCATTTGTCCTCTTGTGTATATGAACCATCCGCATCCATCTCTGTCTGGGTTAAATCCAGTTTGCTGCTTTAGTTTAAAACATCAGTACATACACTCACAGAATTTCCTTCGTTTCTTGAAAGAACAACAGATTGTGTGTTTATAGAGAAAGCTGAATATTTTTGAAACGCCCAAATAATTTAGAAACTGGGTGTTTGTTGACTGAAGACAGATTTTGCATTACATTTTCCACTCTTTTTATGTAACAGTACTATAGTATCATATTGCTCCAATTGTAGCACCAGACAAGACAGTCTGTAAAAGTGTGGATGAGTTATCTAATCCACAAGCAACAGACTCCAAATCCCATTTTAATCACACTGACCATAATCTCAATATCTCTGTAGTTAGATTACCTACTCAGTGGGGCATCTGGGCACATTGGCATTCACAGAAACACTCGATTGTGCATCATGCATGAGCGACAATATTTAGTGTGTCATAGGATGTATTTAATTCACCTAAGAGTTTAGTAATCATGTTTATTTAGGTTAGTTAATCTAATTAATCACTGTGCGACATATAACACTTGTATTACTATGTTGAACGATCATCATATAAACAATCGGAATGTGTAAAAACCAGTTAATGTAGTTCATCAGTATTACTCATTTTATTGCGTAAATAAGTGGTTACATTAATACAAACGTATGACTAATTAAAGGTGAACTCAGTAATTTGGTGTGTCAAGCAGTATCATGCAAAACCAATTAAAAAAAATGTTTTCAGTTACCAATAGCTTTGTAGAAATTCACAGTTAGCCATGATTCATTTATTACGCAAGCAAAAGTTTACATTAATAAATGGGAACAGTGAAAAGTGAATAGCACTGGGCTGGTCATGTGATCTCAAAAAAAAAGCTTTTATTAGGCTACTAATATGACAGCACTGTTAACTAAAACGAAAACTGATGATAGAAATCATTTTTGTTCATTTACATAAAGCTAAAGCTAAAGTTTAAGTGGAAGTTAGTATACTAAAATTAACAAAACTAAAAATTAAAAATAAAATAAAGCTTACTTAAAAAACAAAAACTCATAAAAGTGACAAACGCAAATAACAAAAATACTAAACCAAACTAAAACTAAAATGAAAATAAAAGCTCATTTAAAATATTAATAAATATTATACTACTACTACTACTACTACTACTATACTACACTACAATAACACTGTATGAGTCTTAATCTCATGTGATCCCTTTTAAACATTTTAATTTCTATGTATAAAATATTTTAGTAAGGAAAAACTACCAAAGGCACCTTTAATTTAAATTACAACAAATTTCTTAATATGGATTTTAAAATTATGACACTGAACGATGTACTATCCAGGCATACAGATGGCCTTGTTCCACCATAAATGCTGTGTTCTCTATTTGTCCAGTGCCTTGGTCATGCCAAACTAAACAATCTCTCTCCAGCTCATACCATGACCTCATAGTTTCAAATGAAGTCAGAATATGCAAAACAGGCACCGCCTACACACACACAACAACTTCCTATTTCCTCATTTCACAGTCAAACACTTATTTTGCTTAGGCCTTATTCAGACATGCAATCTCTTTGAAAAAGTACACTGTTAAAAGCCAAAATCACCCTCTGCTCTGTCATGATGCACAGATTGAGGCACGTGGTATGCCGGGCTCAGGGTCGTTTTGGTCACAACGCAGTGATCTGCCTCTGGCTGACAAAACATCTGACAAATTTGTCTTGCAATTATAAAGAATTATGACAATGACACACGCCTTAACAGGTTTTTAAAGCAACATGTGGGTGGAGTGATGTAACAGCACGTTATTTGTTAACTGTAAATATGTATGTTATACAGTGGGGTTCAAAAGCCTAAAGGCCTTTCCACACTGAACGCGATGCGAAAAAGCGAGGCGAATCGCTTTCACACTGAGCGCGAAACGACTGATCGCCTTCTGCTAATTCACGCCTGCACGCTAGGTGGCGCCGACCAGCAATGTATTTTTTCTTCATGTAGCGTATGTATCTCGTATGGTTAACATCGTCCGCTGCTCAACATACAGCATTAAATTAAGATAAATAACTTTTGGTTCTTCATCAGACACACAAACTATTCATAATGCTTACATCTGAAAATATAATTAGAGGTACAATTAGCATCAAGCTACATTGAAAATGTATGTAATTATTAACGTTTTTGCTCAAAACCCACTTTAAATCATCATCGAGTGCTTATAATAACATTCTATAATAGGCAGACATGCACTCTATGTATGTTTTATAATGGACTGATCGATACCTGCTTGTCATGTGTCATAAACATCCTTTATTGTTAAAAAAATACCATGAGCTGCATAAAGACATATACAGAAAATATATCTTCATAATTATAGGTCTATTTACTTTCATATTTCATGTGTAGAAAAAATTCTCTTTTTTTTTAAATACGGAAGGGCAAGATATATGATTACATGATTGACAGGTCTAGAGTGAACGAGCTCTGACTCATAAACACTCGCGCTTGTGGATGAAAATGGACTGTGCTCTTCAGATCACATAATTCAGTGGAGAATTAATAGAAATGTTATTCTGCATAAAGAACATGTGAGAATAAGTCTGTTCTTAAATACCAACGATAACAAAAACTCAGAATTCACTCTCTTCTCTCTTGCGGAAAAAGTCCTTCTGTGTTTTACGCTTGTGCTCAATACAGTCTTTTGGGTAACAGCAGTTGCTCTGGCCATGTGATGTAATGCTCAAATCTTATTGGACGGCCCGTGTTTTCACTTCGCGAAACTGAAAAGATTCGTCGGACTGGACGAAAAAAAGTCGCATTTTTTGTGCGCGAATGTTCGCGGCCTATATGGAAGCATCCATCTGGGATTCAAATATTATTTATTTTAAATATATTTTTGATGTTTTACATTTAAAGAAAACTTTTCACTCAAACTGTAATGCTGGCAACACAAAATAACATTTAAAACTTATTTTCATAAGTGGATCCCAGGAGTTCAGATTTGTACTTGCCCTCCCAACATTTTCACTGGACCAATCACAAAAATTATAAACTTTACATACACTACCATTCAAATGTTTGGGGGACGGCAAGATTTTAAAAAATGTTTTTGAAAGAAGTCTTTTATGCTCACCAAAGCTACATTTATTTGATCAAAAATACAGTAAAAACAGTAATATTGTGAAATATTATTACAACTTAAAATAACAGTTTAAAGTGCAATTTATTCCTAAGATGGCAAAGATGTCATATGATCAATAATCATTCTAATATGCTGATTTGGTACTCAAGAAGCATTTCTTATTATTACAGTTCATTAGATTGTGCCAACGATGGCAAAAATATTAGATTGAGTCTCTACATCAGGAATATTAGATCCAAACTCAGGCACTGGATCCTCTCAGAAAATATGCATTTTGTCTAATATTCAAAATCAACTGAGTTCTCTCTGTTACTCAAAACCTGTTAAACACCAAGCCTAGTCTAGTACCAAAAATCAGTGTTTTATTGCATTTTTGTCTAGTAACCAAAAAAACCAATGATGTTTTTTTTTTCAGGAATTTTTTTGATAAATTCAAAAGTTCAAAATAACCAAATTTATTTGGTTCTTGGACCCCAAACCTTTGAAAGAGCTTAAAAGATCAGGCTATCCATAATAACAGCCATTCAAAGCCATTTTGAATGAGATTCACACCTCTTGTTAAACACACGAGTCTGCAGACTGCCCACGCACGCCCCACCTTCCACTGCGGTCCAGCAATGATTTGTTATCTACTCTCTGTGTGCTAATTCTAACTCACTTCCCAATGAATTTATCCACTATAGGCACAGGAAAATACAGGAAAATGTATGCACAGTTACAAATAATAAACTATTTTTGTCCACTTGAGGGCTTAGGCTATCTTGATTTAAAAATCCAAACATCATATCACGAAACATTCCTGAATTCTTTTGTTATTACTCTACTGGAATGCATTAATCCAACTAAACAGACTGTGAGTAGTTATGTGTCTGTTCAACAATGTCAACCACTTATCCCTGATTGCCTAATCGGAGCACATTCGTTTCACTGTTGGAGATACGAAACCGTGACTCAGTCCTTAGTTTTAAAGTGGTTCAAACCAAGCTTTAAATTCATAACTCTGACAAATTCCCATGCATTAAATATGTGAACTACAGTGAATCGTCAATATATTTTTAAGTCACCTTAACATAGAATTCAAGTCACCTTCTATCACCCGCAGTAATGGCTCTGTCCAATAGATAAACACAGGCAGTTTTTCTCTCTGGATGACATTGTTTGTTTAGGAGTTATGCTGTAATGCGACCAAACACACTTTGTGTTCCCAGATAGGCCAAGCTGAGACAAAGAGGACAGTGTTTGGCACACAAAGATGTGGACTGACCAGCCTGCTCCTCTTCAACTGCAATGAGCCAATGTAATGCATGTTCAACAGAAAAATACTATGCGTTTCATAATGCACATTTTTCTATAGACGAGATCAAAGCAAACCTGAAACTGTTTAACACCCATTTATTTGTTGCTGTAAACATATGCATACACTGCTTTCAAGGTGAGAAAACCTCACCTTTGTGTATGGGGTTGGAAATGAGCAGAAATCGTGAGAAAAGCTGATAACAATCAGACCACGTGAATCAGGACCAAATCACTTCATTTGCATCACAGAGTCAACACGCGCTCTGTACCTGCAGTGTCCACTGGCTGAGAACATCACTACCAGCCCGCATGCATCAGATAGAAACTTCAGAGAGGGTTTTTCGTGAAAACATAGTGGCTGTTCACTTTAATGTTAGCTTTTGACTACTTCAGTAGAAAATGGAAGGGTAGATGAGTTCAGAAGATGCATTATTTGATGTTTCAAATAAAAAATAATAATAAATGCCATGTTACTGGAGCTAAAATAACGACTGATGTTCACTGACTACAAAAGTGACTGAATCCCTTCACTTTCACTTTCCAAAGACTGTACCATGTTCCGTATTTAGAAATGGAATGATTAGCAATTTAATTTTTCATGAGAACATACAAATTCCATGGCAAATAGGTAAGAATATCCACCAACAGAACAAAATAAATTGGAAAAAAAAAGTGTTTTTATTAGTTGGGAACCAAAGTCTAGGACCATATTGAAAGCTGTTCATTTAAAACTTGAGAATAAAGTTTTATAACTTTGATACATTTAAAATGAAATATTTAAGATTCTAGGTCAATTAGGTCAATTATCAAAAAAAAGTATGACAAACAAACAAACAAACAAACAAATATTATATATATATATATATATATATATATATATATATATATATATATATATATATATATATATATATATATATATATATATATATATATATATATATATTTTTTTTTTTTTTTTTTCTTTAAGTAATACCTCCAGCATACACTTTCAGTATTTAGCTGAAATGAAAAATAAAATTGAAACTGATTCAGTTTTATTTTAGCTTTCTATTCCTCTATCTCACAGTGCGTGCTTGTCAGTTGTCAGAAAAACAGCGATCTGGAAGAACTGGACTGTCAAGCATTCAACGGCTCCCTCAGCATCAGATAAACTAGTGATGCAAACAACACCAATCCCCAGCGGCTAAACTCATTCACTTCCCACCTGTGACGTACATTTATTCATTGGTGTTTCTACCTAACAGAGCAATACAATATTGATGGGAACACGAATAGTCCTGCTCAAAATATTCGATGCTTCTTTTAACATATGAAACAAAAACAACAACAGTAAGCAACCACATATATCTTACCCCTGAGAGCAGGAAATATTAAAGACCCTGTTTACACCTGGCATTAACATCTGTTTCTGACAACCTGATGACAAGTGGGCAGCATTGAATGCTGCTTTCTTTCCTTGTGACCTCATTCATTTGTAGCATGCATGCAAACACATCACAATTGTGGTGTAAATGCTATTCCACCCTGATCACCTGCCAATCAGTCATTGTGCTAAAACAATGATTCTAAACCTTGCCAAATGGCTTTAAAAAGTTCAGTTGGTATAGGGGCTTGACTAAAATAACTGAGCATTCTGCTCAAAATGTCCCATATGCAGTGAGATCAAAATTTGGAAGCAACAGTCTGTCGACTTTCTGTGCTTGCTTATTTACGTGCAATAACACACTGACGCAGAAAGTGATGCATGATCAGGGAACCTCCCCTCAAAACCTATATATATGTGATGCATATTAGGTGAAAGTAGCTTGAATACTTGTGATCAGATTCCATAGACAGGTCTTAATCTCAGGTGTAAATCGGCCCCAAAAATGATAGAGAGGTTGAATATATATTACCTTTTCACCACCAGGCTGAGAGTCTTGTGGGAGCCCTTGATTAGGCAGATGGCCTCTTGTCTGTAGCCACTGAGAGAAATGTTGTTGATGTTGATGAGTTCATCTCCAGCCTGCAGTCTTGCGGTTGCAGCCTTGCTGCCCTCTTCCACCTGTGACACAGACACAATACACTCAATCTCAATCAAATCTCTTTGTTTCACGACCATACATCACCTACAGATGAATAGACCTGTACTAATAGCTCTCCCTTTGTTGAGAGATTGAAACTGAACAAACTAAGACAATATTTGGACAAGCATTCATCTTTTGTAAATGACCTAGCCACTGTCAGGCAATGTAGTGCAATTACGCTAAATTCAGACAGGGAACAAAAATCTGGTTTGGCATAATCCAACTTAATTCAATTAAGTTGTTTATAGTGTGAACAGCAAAAAAAAAAAAAAAAAAAAAAAAAAAAATTAAATAAATACATAAAAAATAACAAAACAAAACAAAGGAAATCAGATTTTTACACACCCAGTCCAAACCAAATTGATTTTTGGTTTAAAATCTGATTAGGTTTCAGTGTGAATGGTCACATTTTTGCTTTATTTATTTATTTTTTTCACTAAAAACTATAATACATCTATTGTGTAGTTAATAATGAATGAAGTATCCTGTTTCAAGTGGTATATGCAAGAATATGCAAATACACAGTATATGAAAGAATATGCAAATACACAGTATATGAAAGATTATGTAAAACACAAAAATGCAGCAATGCAACAATGCTTATGTTATTCAGTACCATGGCACAATGTCACGATAGACATGAGCAGAGATAAAGATGCAATTTTTGGTTTGTTCTTTTCTCTAGACAGAATGTGCTAAAAAAATCTCTCAATATTTTTTGGGATTGGTATACTTTGATAAAATTTAGTGTGTTTTTGTGCTGACCTGTTCTGGACTTCCTGAAGCTTTTCAAATTGTTTACAATTCAATTCGTTCGAATGATCTGATTCATTTATAAATGAAGCAAGTGATTATCTTCATTAATGGGTAATTGAATCATTCACTCAAATGATTTGCTCAAAAATGCAAATTCATTCAGTAACGAGAAACAGCTTTGTGTTGCAACGGCTCTACTCCATATTTTCTTTGAAACTATTTCGTTGGCATTCTAACTGCATTCTGCAGTCAATGCGTGGACTCTCAAGGCATGTTTTGTTTGGTTTTTGCAAGGGCTGCAACAACTAATCGATAAAATCGATTATAATCGATAATGAAAATCATCGACAACGATTCTCATTATCGATTAGTCGGGTCTGCCCACAGTGCAAGTCCAGGTATATTATAAACAAATTACAGCACTGAATAACGCATTTCTGTGGCCAAAATGCATCTAAAAATAGTGGAGGAAACAGAATGAGATGCTGCGGGAGAAGTACGTGATCCAAGCTTCACAAAACATTAGAAATCTTTATTTTAAGCTTTAAGCTAATGCATTAGCGTAATGGCTTTCCCTGTCAGGCGCTTTGACAGATGCGTGTGCGTCCTCAGCGCAAAAATGTTCAGTTTACGGTCATATCCTTATCTGTAAATGTCACAAATTCACGTCCCAAGTTCATGTCCCACCCTGACAGTTTGTGTTAAGTTTAAATGACCGAATTACTGAATGAGCACGAGCGCGGCGGTCGCGTGAACGCGCGTCAGAGAGGGAGACAATATTCAGCGCAGAAATATTCATTGTGCTGAAATATATGTTGTTGAACGTTCAATTAAGGTTTACAAGTCAACATGGAGTGCACGTATTTTATGAGAGTAGGAACTGTAAAGGGATAACCGCGTACAGTTGTCTGAAGATAAATATCAGATGCTTCATAGGCGCCTTTTACAGGATAAAGAAATTACAGTAAACGTGACTGTGATCAAAGAGTTGGTTAACACTGAGTTTGTGTTTTTATTCGTCTTTATTATCTTTATTATCTTAATTTTTGATGAAGAGATTTAAACTATAGGCCTATATACAGTGCTTAACAAATTTATTAAAACAAATGTATTTAAGGTTTATAACAAATAATGTAAGTTTTGTGCCACTGCTGCTCTAAACTAACAGTATTGGTGTTTACTAAAATCATTTTTTTGCTATCTGTATTGGTTAGTCCTCCAATATGCGTAAGGTCTTCAGTAACAGTGGGCTGTTTCTAATGCTATAATATAATTATTTCTGTTATCTATGAAAGAATGAAAGATCAATGAAAGATTTTTTCAGATACCCAATTACAGTCAAAAAGTAGCTAAGCAATGCCAGCAAGAATGCATGCTGTTATGAAAGGCAGGAGGCTATTTTTTTATTATGTGAATAAAAATGTAGTTGTTTCAGTTTGTTATTTGCCCAATAAATAACAATAAAATTTTTAGATTTAAACAATTCTTTGACAGATTCCTAAAATATTTGTGTTTTCTCTTTGTGGAAGTGTTTTTGTCAATAAAATAAACGAAGAAAATGTAGTGTTTTAAAAATCCGATTAATCGGAAAAAATAATCGGCCAACTAATCGATTATCAAAATAATCGTTAGTTGCAGCCCTAGTTTTTGCAACATGAATGACATCTCACACATCATTAAAACAACATCACACACCTCTCCTAGACATAACTATGGTAAGCAGTGTACACATACTGTATGAAAGAAACAGATCTGATTTTATCATGTGCAAAACGACAGTGTGGACAATCAGTCCTAAAGATCCGATTTGAAAAACAAGTGTGAGCAAAGTCTTAGAGCATTTCCTAAACAACTGCAAACAGTCCAATGCCAAATACATTATTTGTTGTGTTCTACCCTTAAATGACCAAATGAGAAAGTCACATTCACCTTTGTAAATCAGCAGCACTGGGGGCAAGTCATAAGCTTTCCACATCAACACTTTACCTCCAGAGCCGAGCTAGAAGCAGTTAATCATAAATATTCTGCCATAAAGTGCAGATTTCAGGGAACATGTAGCCAAATAGGGGGTTAGTCTAAACTAAAGTAAATTCCTGATATGATATGCAATGCTGCTCTATCTTCCAGTACGCCAGTTATCTGCTATTTGAGCCTTTACCCCAAAGTTGATCACGGCTGTTCATTATTTACTTTTCAGGTATGTCTACTCAAACACGATCCTCTCTGGAGGGATAATATTCATACACAGGAATGTACTTTTATCATAATGCGGTGGTAATAGTAACATAACATTTTTAGAAGGTCAACTTTAAGCTCAAATGGACAACAAACCTTGAGTGATTATTCTTGCTTGTTTTATCACCAGCTGTGATTAGATTCAAGCACCAGTCGACCCTATAATAAACCATCTTGCTGCATATACGTGCATGGTCAAGAAAGCACAAATGTGGCTATTTTAGTTATTCCTTTGTTGTATGTGGTCTTCCCTGCATTTATTATTTTAACAGCAGCAGGACTCTGTTACATCCGGACTTAAGAGCCCCCCTCAGAGTTTATAAAACAAGAGGAAAACTTTAAGCATGCCCAAATAAGAAGCACTAGAATAACCTCAAACGTTAATGTTAAACAGGCACGCCAGTGGGTGCCCCCCTCTGGCATTCTGCACCATACTGAGAGAATAAATGACTTAGAACAATGGAAATGTTCACTAGAGAGGTATCAGACCCACACAAGCATAGCAAATACTGTCGGAGCATTGGGATGAGGGTGGGGGTGTCATTTAATGGGAATGTGAGGCAAAAGCAGAGGTGAGAGTGAAATAAGACAGATATTTTCTTCTCTGTATCATGAATATGCGTGACCTCAAAATGCGTCCACACAGTCTAAGTCAATATCAAGTCCAAATGCTCTAGAGTTCATGACAAGACCATGACCATGAAAATGTGGTTCTTGGACTGGGACTTGAGTGCAGTTGAGAGTACTACAACATTGACTGCCAAACTCACATGTCATTTACATGGTATTTCAAGGTTTGTCAAGGCATACCATGTTATTACCATGGTACAATTCCAATAAATTGGGGTATAAAACTATTTGATTCACTGATTCAAAAGTCATTTTAATAAATACAGAACTATTTGTGACCCTGGACCATAAAAAATATAACATAAATAATAGCCGAATAAATAAGCTTTCCATTGATGTATGGTTTGTTAGGATAGAACAATATTTGGCTGAGATACAACTATTTGAAAATCTAGAATCTGGGGTTGCAAAAAAAAAAAAAAAAAAATCAAAATATTGAGAAAATTACCTTTAAAGTTGTCCAAACGAAGTTCTTAGAAATGCATATTACTAATCAAAAATTTAATTTCGATATTTACGGTAGGAAATTTATAAAATATCTTAATGGAACATGGTCTTTACTTAATATCCTAATGATTTTTGGCATAAAAGAAAAATCGATAATTATGACCCATACAATGTATTGTGGTTTTGTGGTCCAGGGTCACATTTCAATTAACAATTCTATTAAATTCACTGCTTTTCAATTAAATTCAAAAGCCATTTTTGCAAATTCAGGACAATTTTATTCTATTTCAGTAATTTTACAACACATTTATAGAATCCTTAAATTACTCCTTTCTTAGACAAGAATTTTAAAAAAAGTGATAAACAAATTCAGATATCAGTGCATATGAATCAATATGAAATTATGCATATGAATCAGCATAAACTCTTTATTTGACCCTCTAACTTTAGCACTCTCTATTCTATTTTAATTCTAATTTATCTATTTGTCTTCCATTTAAAAAAAAAAAGCTTTCTATTTTTCGACTCAATCGACTTGTTGAATTTTTTTTTATTTTTTTTTTTTAAACTTGCTACGTGTACTATGTTAGGCTGACCGAGACTTGTCATTTGCACTTACATATTGTTGCTCTCTTGTTAGTTTTGATTGCTTCTATTGTCCTCATTTGTAAGTCGCTTTGGATAAAAGCGTCTGCTAAATGACTAAATGGAAATGGAAATTGATCCAGATCTATAGTAGGGCTGGTGATAGAGCCAAATATATTTTACATCATTTCATATCGATATTTATCACAATATTCATTTAATACAATTACTGGGGAGGAAATGCATTTTACACATTTGTTACATTTTATTGTTAAAATAAAATGTAAACTAATGAATTTATAACTACTAATTTACAACATTTTTTTTTTTTTTTCCTATTTCTGGTAGTGGATAGGACTCTATAAATACACTAAACTTGAGACTTAATGTCAAATAAGGTGCTGCACAACAGTATTTATATACTGTATACATTAAAACATGGATGAAAATCTCTTGATTGTATAGTATTCCTCAATAATACATTTGTCATAATTTCTTCAAGTTAAACCAAATCTTTATTTAGGTGGGCTGTTGTGAAGACAGTCCTTATATAGTGAGACAGCAGGCTGAAATTATGTTGCTCATTCACACAAAGACACAGAACTTTTCTTCAACATCTATATAGGCTAAATATAGAAAATTACTCAAGTTTATCAATATCATGGCTTAATTTTTTCCCAATAAATATTTTCCTGCAAAAATGTATCACCCAGCCCTACTCTATGGTATATATGCGAGTGCATTTGTCAAACCAATATCATGGGATTTTTCAACATGTATCATAATCATAATATCGACTTGGAGTACTATTTAAATACAGTGGTAATGGCTCCATGGTTCACTGTTTTATGTGCTAATGGCACCACTACTGCTCCATTAACCAGATGGTATTTCCAAAGAATTTTTCAAAAGCTTGAAATAAGTTCCATGACCTTGCTGTCTCGGCATGGGGTCTGGAGTGTGGGGTGAGGTGAGGGAAGGATGTGGCAGAGAAGAATGTGGGAGTTCTGCTGACTGGTGTCCTGTGCTCTACGCTGACAGAGCACTGAGCTTTAGAGCTACTCTACAGCCTATCCTGCTGCATTCAACACACACACACACACACACACACACACACACACACACACACACACACACACACACACACACACACACAAAATACTCAATGTACAAATGTTCTTCCAAGAGACATCACCTCTTCACAATGGTGCCATTGTCAAATCTTGACAATGAGAGTACATATAAATACACACCGGGAGCTATAACAGAACTATGCCTGCACAGAACAATAATATGACTAAGGGCTTTTTTGTTGTTTCAGATGAACTTGATCGTGCACTAAAGAATCTGAGTCGACTCCAGCTACAACAGAAGTATTGAACTGTACAGATTAAGCTTTTTTGAATGAACATTGTATCCTAGCACAAACAAAAGACCATGAGCTCCTTGTGGCTTAGCATTAGGAATGCATCTAAATTCCTGCCCCTCCAGGCAACAAAATAAAGACTGAAGACAGGATTTCCAAAAAAGTTTGCTGCAATCACAATCCGTATATTGCGAGGCCTCCTATATGCTCCTAAAGAGCATTACTGAGTTTGTTTGGGGAATGGACAACCCCTGGATGTTCAAAATATCAAGAAATTCATACATACTGGGAATGCAAAATATTTTTATTTGTATTGTTTATATTTAATATATTGTCTGATATTGTATATAACTCTTTAATTGTCCGTGATCATTTCCCTATTTTTACATCAAGACTACATTTGCCATCATATAACACTCACTTTAAAGTTAATCATTATAGCACTAAATTATCAATGTAATCTTTAGCAAATCTCAAAATGAATATCAATCTTTCGTACTGCACATTATAATGTTGCGATGCAAAAATTCACTTGTAGCTTTTTAAAAGATTGATTTCAGATTTTAGTATTTTGTTAATTTATTTAGACACAATAGTATAGAATTTGGATATCAGCCATTTATCGGTTTATAATGTATAACCTTATCAAGACAGATAATCTAACATAGAACATAGTGTGATTTTTTTTTAATTTAATTCTCTGTAAAAAATTACACTACCCATAAGTGCTTTCGAGAGATCCATTAATCAGAGAAGTTGCAATTGAGTCTCCTCCCTACCTTAAACTACTCCTACATTTGTGTTTGAATGTTTGAATAATTTGGTTTACAATCAATAACTTGCAGTCAATAGTTTCATACTGTACTGTTGTTTTTGATTCAATTTATTAGTCCAAATTGCAAATTCAAAGTGCAAATTCAAATGTTTTGAATCAAATGCTCAGTTCAAGGCTTCAAGAATTTTTAAATGCTCGCAGAAAAAGGGAAAAATACTTCCAGATCTAAAGCTGCTTAAAAATGTGGCATAACTGTTGCACTATCTTCTCTGCAGACCACAAATGTTTGTTGTCTCCATATCTAAGGACAGCTTACACAAAGCGGTGCGTTTCTTTAAACAAAGACCATTATTTTCACAGCAGCCTTTGGCAGTTTGGTGCAGTCTAAACAATAGATGCGTGTGCATGTGTGTATTTGCATTGAGCAAGGGCTCAGAAAAGATAAGAGCAAAGGTCTTGAAATACTTCAAAACATGCAAAGTGAGGTTAAATACTCTTTCCTGATACTTCTTTCTGAACATGAACAGACACGAACTATACAGTTAAAAGTCAATCTCTTCTGAAACAAATACTAATGAAAGCTGCTCTAAATTTGACTGGTTACTGCCACTCCTCAAGTGAAGTTATTAACGTAAAAAGATTATCATTAACAATCTTTTCCTCTGATGGCTTTCAGTATGTGGGTGAAGGGTTGTTCGCACCAAATTTGCTCTGAACGGGTCGGGGCATGACAGTCGACTGATGAATCCGGTTATTACCAGTGCTCATTAAATGGATGCCCTTTTAGGGTCTCTGAGTGTTGAAAGAATGCATAAAATGAAAAACAAACACAGGCAGCATGTGAAAGGCTGCACTGCATGCATGCAGTGTAAAACAGGATTATTAGAGTTTATTGAAACAGAGGATTTAAAATAAATGCGTTGAAGACCTTTGGCAAATAAACGGCATGGGAGGAATGAGGAGAATTTTAATTTGTTCCATTTTTCTGTATAAATAAATAAAGCTGCTTACTGCAGCCCTCTTTCACCTAATGTATGAACGAATAAGGTAAAAACTAATGGCTCAGAAAACTCAAGATTGCAGCAACAGCCAGGTAACCACCCGTAACAGCCTAGCATTCATTTTCAGAATATACATATACAGATATTAAAAAAGAAAAAAATCTATCTTTGAAAGATACATTAAACTGATCAAAAGTGACAGTAAAGACATTTATGCTACAAATGTTGCATTGTTATATTAAGCACAAGCAGCACAAGTGTTTTGAACATTGATACCAATAAGTAAAGTTTCTTGAGCAGCAAATCAGCATATTAGAATGATTTCTGAAGTGTCATGTGACACTGAAGACTGGAGTAGTAAAGGCTGCTGAAACTTCAGCTTTGCCATCACAGGAATAAAATACACTTCATAATATATTAAAATAGAAAACAGAATATAACTGTTTGTACTGTATCTCTATGATTAAATAAATAATAATTTAATAATTAAATAAATGCAGCCTCGATAAGCAAGAGAGACTTCTTTCAAAAACTTAAAAAAAGAAAAAAAAGAAAGAAAAAAAAGAGCGACACAGACCACAATTCTCTCAGGTAAGGATAAGTGAAATGCCTATTCCAAAAAGTTACAGAAATTCACACAGGTATACAGATAGCCTGTCACAAAACATGTTACAATGACCACATTTCGTGTCAATTATTTTAAGAATTTAGTGAGACCACGGAAGGTTTTCATCCTTCATTTACAAGACGTCAAAGGCAAAGTGAACTTGCCCAGGTTCCTTTAATCCAATCTAAATTTATCCCAGATGCTGTATCATGCAAGTCCAACTGGCTTCAGGCTGTCGAAGATAATTCAGTACATTTGGATAATCAAGCAAAGCTTCAACATTCCTGTGCTGTTCCTGGCGCTGCCAGTTTGCCTCAGGAATCTCAGAGAAATGTAGTGAAACAATCCACTGAAAAACAGAGCGAGCTAAGAAAATCAATAAATAAACTGCTAATTAACATGCAAACTTACAAAACACCTTAAATTCAACCTTTTACTTCTGTAGCTATGGTAAAGTTTTCCCTAAATTGTACTACCTTGTTTACATCCTTGTATCTCCTTTTTGCCTTTTGTGGATTAATGTAACTCTCAGGGAACAGTCATCTTACAAAACAGACCTTTTGAACTTCTTTCTGAACACTTGTCATCAAATAATTTTCTCATCACTATGTCTGTCACTTGATGTATGCCTCGAGGTTTGGATGGAATCCAAAACACGATGATGAAATGTGTACTTTCACAAAAACAGTACAATAAGAAATAATTGTTGAACAGATTTTAAAAATCTTAGAAATGACCTTAATTCACATAACATTCATTTCTAGCATACTATTTAGGACGGCTAAACAGTATACGAGAAATGACCATTGAAAACAGTAAGCCACCAGATTTACTTTTAACTTCTGAGATAATATATCCCACAACCTGTTGTACTGTAAAAGAGGAGATTCACTTTTTCAGTCTCAAAAATGTTCTGAGGAAAACAAGTTAAAGCAGTTTTTAAATATATGTACTCAATGCTAACACAAACGATACAAGACAATTTTATGACCATAATGTGCTGTCTTACTACATACTCATACTTTTTCATCAAGAGTGGGAGTAGCACCTCTACCACATACGTAGTATAAGTATGTGAATTGAGATGCAGCCTATGTTTGCAACCGGACTTTGTTTAAATAGTTTTCATAGATGATCTAATACAGGGTTTCTGCAGATATGAACAAGTTAAATTTAAGACTTTTTAAGACCTTTTTAATACCACCTTAAATGAAATTTAAGACCTAAACCCATAATGGAAATACACATTATATTACATACATATATGTAATATTTGATGTGTTTAATGTAAAAAGAAAACAAAAATTCACTGCGGTCATAAATGATATTTATTTCAATGATATACTGTTAACTTTTCATATCAGCAGACAATATTCCCCACAAAAGTACTGCATCACCGAGATTTTTGGTGGTGTAAACAATTTATTCTGAAATATTATTTTCATGAGTGTTCTATCAGCTTTTACATACTTAAACCTGCATATTTTATTTACCTTAACAAAGGCATTTTTCAACCTTTTTAAATGTATGCATCTTTCATGTCAAATTATTACAATTAATCAATAAATTAAATATACACTATAGGGCTGTTACCAGTCAGATTAAATATGTTAGGAGATTAATATTTTAAATACATTTTTTGGATATACAAATAAGAAATGTTTTTAAATTTTTAAACGTACCAATAGGTGGCGGTAAGTCACTTAATGAGTGAGTCGACCGATTCGTTCAAAACGCGAATCATTCAATAACAAAACACCGTTGCTTGGAGAATGTGCTAATCTTAGCTTGAAGCCATTTTCTTTGGTGAAATAGAATAAAACAGTAAATAATGTGTTTAAAACATAAGTAACGTAATAACTACTTAACTACTTGTTTATTGAACAAAAATCAATGTGACATTTGCAATAGTGAAATATTCAGCTAAATAGTCCCCTGCAGTCATTTTATGAATAAACTAAGCATTTTGAATTTATACCTCCGTGTGTTTCTTCTGAGTTTCTTTATGTTTGTTGTTGCTCATTTGTGTAGACATCTCTCACAAAGAGACAGGCAGCGTGAGCCTCAACAGCGCGACCTTGATAACAGAAATACACTATCCAAAATATCAATTGCTGTTTACACTGAATGTAATAAAGTCAGAAGAATAAATTTTAATCAGGCTATTTGTCTGGTCGGGCAAGTAAAAAAATAAATAAATAAAACATTTTAAACTAGCTAAAAGCCTGATCAGCTAGCTGTAGCTTGACCTATATTATTATTGAGAACATTAAACAAAGAAGGTAGTTCGACCTGAATTCTGCTTCTGCAATTCTCTCTGATGACGCAGTAACTATGCGCGGGGGAAGAAAAACATCTTCGGTCTGTTCAATGATTGTAAACAGTCACTGGGTCCATCAGACTGAAAAAGATATTTTAGCGGTAATGTGACCAAAAATATTTAAGACCCACTGAATCTGAATTTAAGACATTTTAAGACTTTTTAAGGCCTTTTATTAGGAAAACGTTATTTAAGACATTTTAAGACTTTTTAAGCACCCGCGGACACCCTGTAATATTTAAGAAAAACTTAACATAGCTGCTCCACACCCAATTGGCCGATTTTTGGTCATACTTGATAAAGGTCATTCAATTGTTTTGTCTATGGCACTTGCACTAGAACAGTAGGTTCGGACAAAAACACCAATGTGCCAAGAATAACCAATTGGATTCACAATAATGTTGCAATATGAGGAGAGTCAACTACACACAAGCTGTGGAAATGTTTTACTTGCAGAATAAATGTATAGAGGTACAGTGTTTTGCCAAGTATGAAGGTTCTGGTTTCAGTCCTTAACATCTTTATACATTATAGGGCTCATTCTTAAGCAGAATCATTTATTTTTTGAAAGGAAGTGTACTACACCTCTGATAAAGCGACAGACCCCTGTTTAAGGCTTGATCTGCTAATGAACCCTAAATCTTAGCAGAAATCTTAGCATAGTTCCTGAGAAAGTTATGACAGCTCTGCACTGTTGAGCAAGGAACATACAGTAAACTTTGGTAGCTTAAATGGATGTTCGGTGCAATACTGAATTTTCCCATGAGAACTAAATAATCATTCAATAAATCAAACTATCTATCATACTTATTTTGTACTCCAAGTTCAAGTATCATGAGGTGAAGCTATACATTTGTGAAAACACAAATGTATAACAAGAGAGATAACACTGATAAACTGGCCTCATAAAATACAGCAAACAAGGTAGGCACAAGAACAAAGCAAAAATGAGTTTAAAAAAAAAACTCAAAAAAAAAAAATAATAATTTAACACACTTTGACTAGTCAGTCTTGAACCAAGGTAAAGAAACATTGATGAAAACAAAGACACAGTTAAGTCTAAATCTCAAAAAACAGGTGCAAAGGTTATTTTACAGCAGGATTTTCCATCATATGATCCAGTAGGAACAACAAGTGACTTTAAGAGCATCAACGAGGGGGGTAAAAAACTTTAGTACATTATTAACCACTCTTACCAATTCCTGAAGTGTGACGGGGTCTGCAGGACTCACAGAAACTGTTGTTTGTAAATTCACGTCCAAAGATGTGAAAACTCACACTCAGTCTTTAAACCATCCTCTGAGAAACTGTTTTGTACCAAATCAAAGGCTTCCATGAAATGACCTAACTTAACATTTTAGCTCCTTAAAGACCTCAGCAAAGACAGGAATTTACTTCTGAAGGTCACATGCACCTCAAAACTACAGTGTATGTAGGGGTGGCCACCAGAGGTTTAGAGATTCTGCCTTATTTAATATTCTTATAGCTAAACTTTGAGCTAAAATTGGCTATAAAAGAAAGACATGCATTTAATGGAGAACATTAGGCATCCTATGCTGAAAGTAAGAGTGATGAGTATTCTTTCCAAATTTATCTACAAGGTCCTTCAAAGTTGATGAGTAACCAGAAAAGCACACAAAAGTTTCGGTCACTGTTCAAAACGAGTTGCTGAAAAACTACACTACAAGAGACCAAAGTGCCATTTCCACAGCCATAGACTATAAAAATTTAAAACTACAAAATACTCATAGTAATAGAGGTTGATGTAAGGCAACATTCTAAAATTTGCCAACTGTTGTTGGATAAAACACACTCTTTCAAGAAATCACAAACAATGTAGATATTTGTAATAAATATATTAGATAGGTAATTTATATGCATCATAACACCACAACATTCACTACTGTTCAAAGGTTTGTGGTCAGTAACGTTTTTATTTTTTAAAGAAATCTCAGAAATTCCAGCAATTAGATACATCAAAAGTGACAGTAAAGAATTTAACTGTTACAAATATTTATCTGTCAAATAATTGCTATTCTTTTGAACTTTCTATTTATCAGTGAATCATGGAGGGAAAAAAATAAAAAATTAAGCAGCACATCTGTTTTCAAAATGATAATGATAAGAAATGATTCTTGGGCAACAAATCTGCAAATTAGAATGATTTCTAAATAATCACGTGACACTGCGACTGGAGTAATGGCTGCTGAAAATCCAGCCTTGCCATCACAGGAATGAACTACATGTTAAAATACATGAAATAGAAAACAATTGTTTCAACTTGTAATGGTATTTCACAATATTTCTTTTTTGACTATTTTTAAACAAACAAATTCAAACTTGGTAAGCATAAGAGATGGCAATAAAAAAAAAAAAAAACTCTAAACATTTGAAAGGTAGTGTATATACACAGCTGTAAAGGGTCTATAATATTATAGACTTTAATTATAGATTGTAGCTAATTATAGAATTATTAAATTTGGGTGGTACACGTGAAATTTAGTAAATGAATAAATATTTATGTGATATAAAACATATATGTGATAAAATATATTTTACTTAAATTAAATTACTAAAATAAATTAAAGTGATTTATAATTTCTGGTATTTATAATTATAATGTGCAACTTTGTGCATGTAGTCATAAGACTGATGCATAGCTCACATTCTTGTGTGTCAGTGTACAACGTGGGAAAGGGTGGGAAAAGTTTACTCATTCTGTCCTGTTTTGCCCTTCAAATATTAAAGGTATATCACTCACAAATACTTTCTATGAGTTTTGAAAGGCAATACCTGATTTTAAAAAGGCAGACCTGATTTCATCAGCTGTGGTATTTGGTCTAAAAAGTTTGAAAACTACTGGATTAGACCACTGCAAGGGACTTTTGTTTTAAATGTTAGCAAATCATGTGAGACCTGTCTAACTCAATTTGCATAGGTTAAGCCATAGTATAAAATTTTGGTTTTCCTTTAAAATATGCTTAAAAAACTTGTTCAAACAAACAACTGTACCTACTTTACTTTAAACAGCTCTTTCTAAAGGTCTTTCTGTAAAGTATGTCTCAGTGCTGTCAACAAACAAAAGTCAGCTTTAAACACCAACTGATGACCAAACTAAGATTACCTAAATATTCTGGTGCCCTATGCAGAATCAATCTTTTTTTCTGTACTAAGTAACCTAAATTTTATGGTTCAGACTGAAAGTTCATTCAGTGCGTAAGTGTACATCTGGCCTGCTGACTGATTCAGCCACTATTACAGTACCTGGTCAAGAAAGAAATTGCTTTGCTTGCATTTCCCATTTTTATGATCAGTACTTTCTCCTGAAACAGCATTACTTGCATGTTACTTCCTTGTAAGGACCAAAGAAAGTAAAACTTTCTGAAGAAAAATACTGTTGCGTTGGCCGGGAATCGAACCCGGGTCAACTGCTTGGAAGGCAGCTATGCTAACCACTATACCACCAACGCTTTCTTAAAGTTTAACTTCTCAGCTATTTGGATAAAGCTAGGGAAAAGTGCATTGAAATATTAGAAGAGGAATATGAATAAAGTTATAGTATTAGCAACATCTCTGAATAAATTAATTAATAAAAAAAAAAGATTAAGAGCAACCAATGCTTTGTTATCATTAATTTAACATACTTTCATTAAAGGGGTCCTATTATGCTCTTTTACAAAGTCTTGATTTTGTTTTGTGGGTGTACTAGAACATGCTCTCGTGCTCTGTGGTTCAAAAATTGCATTATTTTTCACATAATTTACATTATTACAATCCATAGGTTTCATGTGACGTCACGGTGTTTTATCGCCGCCATTTTTGTGTCCGAGTCACAGCTGTGCAACCTGACAGTCTACGGTCACAGCAGCCACAACTACCAGAGGAAGATCAACCAAACACTCCCAGAAGGTTCACAAGGTTACAGTATGCCCGGGATATTTTGTGCTGTAACAACAGTTGTCAGAAAAACCATGAACTACAATTTTATTCGATCTCAAAGAGGTTAGATCGGCGGAATAAATTGTTGGCTTCAATCAGAAGGCACCACTGGCAGCTAACGTGTGGTCACTAAAGGATAATAAGAGACAACTGTGATTCTTTATAGGAGAATAATGGACGCTAAAATATTTGTATTGTACCACGTCATTTGTGTCTGCAGTTAAGTGCACATATCACAAGGTTCTCAAAAATAATCACATTTGTTTTGCTAAACCTATTTATTTATCATTATATTGAATTTGTTATACGAAAAAAAAAAAAAAAAACATCGTCCTGAGTAAATTACCTTTATGAATTGTGACTGGCTGCACAAGTAGTGTTATAATTTAGGACATAGCCTACATACATATACATGGCATACATTTTGAGAGCATAACAACTGAAAGTCTGAAACGTCAGCGAGTAAAGCATTTTTTTAACGATGGCAAAATTTTGAACTGAAATGTTATTGCAGCCATGTAGCCTATGAACAAATGAAAATGCATATTTTTAATTAAAGAGAACTTAGCGTGGGCTGCTTTTGGTGCCTGTATTTGTGCTTCAGTAATGATATCCAGGTTTAAGAATACACTAGAAGTGAAAGACGTCTTCCCTCAGGTAGATTGCATGTTTTCTTGGCTTGCTGGATGTTGGGCTCATGATCAGCAATCACGTTGTTTGCATTCACCAAAACTGACTTGCTGAAATCAGAAGGCGGACGGAGAAGAGGATCGCTGTGAAGCAGGAGCGACCAGTCGCAGAGGATTCTTCAAGCTCTTAAAGCCTTCATCGAGCCGCTACGTGCGCAATTCAAACAGTAATTTGTCCAGAAAGAATGATTAATTATAAATTGTGCTAATATTAGCTAAATTGCCATTAAATTCAGATTGTGTAGTAAGCTAATAACGTTATTTTTTTACACTATTATTGACTCAAAAGTGCTTTGAGCTGATGACAGTTTTAAATTTACAAGTAATCAGGACATTACATGGCCTAACTGTTACACTTGCTATCCTAAAAATAATCAAGTCCAGGGATCAGTGTGGGAAATGGTAGTAAAAGGTAATTTATTATTTCAATATATTAATATTATCTATTAAACCTCATAGAGATGTACTGTGCTCGTTGTCACATCGGACACAAATATGGCGGCGAGCATAGCGGAAGTGACGTCTTTGGAACCCATGGATACCTTTCTCCCCAGCCTGGCACAAACGGCTCAATTAGTTCCAGGTTTGATGAAGGCCCGCCTTCCGAAAAACGAAATGTGCTGTGATTGGTTAGCTGTCCCAGTGTGTTGTGATTGGCGAACAGCTTAGACGGTGTTTCAGTACTGCCCCGCCCCTTGCCAAAGCAGCAAGTTCATCAATATTGCCATATCAATTCAGACCCTGAGAATATTGAATAAGAGGATCGTGCAGAACCTGTGCAAGACATATTAAAGTGGTAACTATATTGTTGTTGTTTTTTTCAACAACAGCTTAAAAATAACTGCATTTACTATGTACAGATAAGTGCAATGGTAATAGGTATTATGTTTATTGTTCTTTAATTCTAACATTATAACATGAATTGCAGCGAAACTGTTATACAGTTGAATTTATTTATATCATAGTCCCACAGAGTTACACTATTTGTGGCGGCATATATATGCTAATTAATTCTCTGCCAGCGGGAGGCGCTGTTGGAGCGGGAGAGAGCGAGGGTTCCCCGGTAACGCTGTACACAAAGCAGAGCTCCGCTCACAAACGCTGCTTTATCAGACATTACATGCAAGATGAAATGAAAATGACATCCAAAATTTTCTGAAGACAGTCGGTTTCCATCAGAAATACAGTGATATAAAAACACCAGCACCGGGTTTCGATTTTGAAACGTGCATTCGAATTTCCGGAGGCAGGATTTATTTTAATGATATTCTAATGAGCCAATTTGTGATGTCACAAATACAGGAAAACAACTTTGTAGTCCAAACGAGCCGTTCGTTGTAGTTCTTGAAAAGGGATTTTTTTAAAAACAAAATATCTCCCTTTGAGATTTGTAACTTTGTAGATCTTTTTTATGCCCAAGCATACACACTACACACTGACTAAAATTCAAAAAGTGAAAAAGCATAATAGGACCCCTTTAAATATTCATTACACAAAACGTTTTACTTAGTATCATTGTGTATAATTTATGTATAATAAACGTTAATAGCATATTCTATCTGGCTTTACAACAGCTAGTCTCAAGAATTTGATGTTTTTGTACTAGTGTTGTGGTCAAGACCACCTAATCCGAGACCAAGTCGAGACCAAGACAATTGTGTGTTGAGACCAAGACAACACCAAGACTTTGAAGGACTGAGACCGAGACAAGACCAAGACCATTCAGGTCGAGACCAAGACCAGACCAGCACTGCTCAAATTCATCTAAAGGATCCACATTTACTACCTGAGAAATGCCTTATTTTTAATCATTAAATACAATAATAAGACTTACAGAGCTATTACCAATCAAATGAAATCTCTAACAACAAAATTCATATTTGCACTGCAGTGGTGCACTGCACAGAAGCTGCATCTGAATTGGTATAATTACAAATGCATAAATAATGTTGAGAATAATGTTAAAAATTGTTTACTGAATGTTTTTATAAAACCAATATCATTTTTTTGATATCTTGCTCTTGTGATATTGCTTAGTCATAACATATTTTAATATAAAAATCCACATCTCATACACTCAAGCACTTATACTCTCAAGCACTTTTTTTCCAACACTATCTTGAATTTTGTGGGTGTATGTATTAGTTTTGGTGACATTTTTGACACAGTCCCTCAATAATTTATGACCCGGCATAACAGTATACCCCACTATGGGGCCTCAAGATGACTTAAAATTGTTTCAAATAAAACAAAACAAGCATTAAAATGAACTAAAACAGGTAAAAATCAACGATATTTCTTAGTATTTGGTTATTTTTATAATGAATATACATCTTTCTAGTCATGCTAAGCGCTAAAATATTTTGGGTGAGTGGAGGTGGGCCTTCAAATAATGTTGTGGACAATATCAAAAAACATTTTGAGATCCACTGGTATAAATCAAATTATTTATTTTTGTTATTTAGTTATTGATTGCATTTGAAGCAGGAAGTTTTCCATCCAATCACATTAATGATGGATGTAAATAAATCAGACAATTTAGTGATATCCCCGCAGTTGTGGTCTTGAAACAAAATCCCGAGTCCTCTTAGTCTGAGACCAAGACAAGACTGAGTACAAATGCGGTGGAGACCGAGACAAGACCAAAACCATCAAAAAATGGTCTTAAGACCGGTCTCGAGTACTACAACACTATTAAGCTTGTTACATAGAAGTCTCTCTCTAACAATAATGCCCAGGTTAGATAAACAGTCTTGAGGTCATCCTGTCCAACATGTAGTCGACAGATAACTTACCTTGGTTATAAGAAGAGGTTCTCTGTGCTCCAGTCCACCTCTGAGGGTAAAACCCCAAGGTGCTCCCCCAGCAAGGGTCACATCCACAACTTTCCATCCCTCACCATTACCACGATGTTCATCAAAACTCCCAGATCTCTCCGAACTGTAAAAGACTCTGTGATCTCCTTCAGCAAAGCCAGAGTCTATAGGGTATTGATTGATCGTGTCCATTTCATACACAACCCTTCTCCCAAAATAACAAAATTGTAGTCTTTTGTGTTTTTAAAAAAAATAAATACACTAAAATCCTACATAGTCTTCCACATTAAAAGCAGCTGTTGATGCTATTCTACATGAACATCTCTTGTTTAATTTCTCCTCTGGACGAGGCGCTGTCCATCATTAAAGACCACTGTTTAATAATAAAGTGGAGTGTAAATTTACAAAACAAACTTACAGGCGTATATATATTTGTTTCAATTCTTGAAACAAACCGCGATGAACTATAATGTGTAGTTTTGTTTGTTTATGGTTTATCTAACCCCTTTCATTATGTTAGCATTAGCCAAAGGATTCAGTTTAAGTTTGTCTCGCCATCAAGTGTTTCCTGAATTAATAATAACAAACGCTCACTGACTGTCTGTCGATAACGCAACTGCCCGGATTCGAGTCGTAAATCTGAATTACAGATTAAAGTTAGTCATAAAGGTTTCGCTGTGTTCATACTAAAGGTTACGGTCGTCCAATCTTGTGTTAAGTGCGTGTGCCGGTAGAGCTAGTCAGCTAACCGCGAGTTTTACTCAATCAACAAGTGGATCAACACCGCACTTTGCATCTCTTCCCTCAGCCACATCTTAAGTTTTCCAACTGTTGTACGAACCGAAACAGATTTCCCTTTTAGTTTTTATCCTAACACAAAAAGTCCAAAAATGAGGTACAACGGCTGAAATGCTGGATGGCATAAAGCTGATCTGTTGTATGGATTACATTTACAGGCGGGGAGAGCCTCTATCTACCTGTGCGAGCCTCATCAAAAATAATTAGAGAGCAGCAGCGACCTCTACTGTTCACTGTGTGTGACCGCACTCATTTTTAAGCGCTTATGAATAAGGTCATTTAAGAATATGTGTTCAGAAGTAATGTATTTATTGAAATAGTTCGCATAGTGGCTTTAGATCAATGCTGAAAGTGCTTATAATAAGGAAATTAAAAGGGTTATTTTTCTTTTTCTTTATGTGTCAGACACGAAATAAATATTCAGGAAACACTATACAAAAGGCATCATTCTGTAAGCTAACATTTTATTTAATAATAAGAAATGGTTTGATTCGAATGTTTTGCACATTTGAAAACAATAAGTAAAATGTGCAATTTATTTAAATAGTTAATTTAGGCCTACACGTCATTGATTTTACACTGTTTAATGTTTGTTTGAAATATTTTTAAAATATATAATTGGTACAGTATAATGCCTTTTTGATCTGTGATGTGCTTTGACATACTTTTGAACCATCTTAGAAATTAATCTTTTATGAGAATTTGTCACTTGGATAACATAAATCAAATATAGCGAATAATATATTCTCACAAACCTTATTTAGTTTTCTCATAATAAAAATCATGTATTAATACATGTAACATGACATTGCTCCCAGAGAGGGCACTCATGCGTAGCTTTCCATTGATTCCTCTGTCCTGTTCATAATAGTTTCATAGTCTTGTGAAAACGAGCTCCTTGAAATGAGCTATCTTGAACTTGATGCGAGCTGCAACCGGTAGCCAGTGCAAGGAGATAAAGAGAGGTGTAACATGGGCTCTTTTGGGCTCGTTGAAGACCAGTCGTGCCGCTGCATTCTGAATCATTTGTAGAGGTTTGACTGTGTTCGATGGAAGTCCAGCCAGAAGAGCATTGCAGTAGTCCAGCCTAGAAATGACAAGGGCCTGGACAAGAAGTTGTGCAGCATGCTCTGTCAGAAAGGGCCTGATCTTTCTGATGTTCCCTGCGTTCCTTTCGGAAGGGCTCATCCCTATGCCCTAATCCCTTCAAAGGATTTACCCTTCGGAGTGAGAGCTTCGAAGGGTTGAAGGGTGTAGGGGACCAAACAACTGTTTCTTGAAGTGCCCTTCTGTGTCATCATCCCGGGCCCACACGGAGGCGCCGTCATCATGCAAAGAATCTGCGCAAAGGATCATGGGAGCCCGAAGTGTCCATCAGTTGTACCCTTCGAAATCCTTCATTCCGAAGGGCCCTTTGAAGTGGCTAGTTTTGAACACCTCGGTTTGGAACGACCCTTCAATATGGCAGCCATGATTGTTTTCACTCCGAAGTGCCCTTCGGAGGGCGATATATCCCGTTTGGAAAGCACCGGTTGTGTAGTGCAAACCTGCAAGATCGAGCAGTCTTTGCAATGTGCTCTTTGAAGGTCAGCTGATCATCAAAGATTACACCAAGATTTCTGACCGAAGTTGATGGGGAAATTGTTGATGAACCCAACTGAATCGTGAAGTCATGCTGTAGAGTTGGAGTGGCAGGGAAGACAAGAAGCTCAGTCTTTGCCAGGTTGAGCTGTAGGTGATGTTCTTTCATCCATGCCGAGATGTCCGCCAGGCAGCCTGAGATCCGTGCAGCTACTGTTGGATCATCTGGTTGAAAAGAGAGATAGAGCTGTGTGTCATCAGCATAGCAATGGTAGGAGAAGCCATGTGCCTGTATGATGGGACCCAGTGATGTAGTGTATGTGGAGAAGAGGAGGGGTCCAAGAACCGATCCCTGAGGAACCCCAGTGACCAGTTGATGTGCTGTGGATACCTCCCCTCCCCAGGCCTCCCTGAAAGACCTACCAGTGAGATAGGATTCAAACCAGCGAAGTGGAATCCCAGTGATGCCCAGTGATGAGAGGGTGGACAGGAGGATCTGATGATTGACAGTGTCAAAAGCGGCAGACAGATCCAGCAGAATGAGGACTGATGATTTGGAATCGGCTTTTGCAATTCGCAGGGCTTCAGTGACTGAGAGTAGCACAGTCTCTGTTGAATGACCACTCCTGAAACCTGACTGTTTAGCGTCCAGTTTGTTGTTCTGTGAAAGAAACAATGAGACCTCGTTGAAGACAACTCGTTCGAGTGTTTTCACTATGAATGGAAGGAGAGAGACAGGTCTGTAGTTTTCTATAAGAGAAGTGTTTAATGTAGGTTTTTTGAGCAGTGGGGTTACCCGAGCCTGCTTGAACGCAGTGGGGAAAATGCCTGTGAGGAGGGATGTATTGATGATGTGTGTGAGTGCTGGTAAGAGTGTGGGAGAGATTGCTTGGAGAAGGTGTGAGGGTATTGGGTCTAGAGGACATGTTGTAGGATGGCTGGAGAGGAGAAGTTTGGATACTTCCGCCTCAGTGAGGGGAGAAGATGGGATATTACTTATTGGACCAAAAAACAGTACACAGAATCTCTTGGATTACAATTTGCAACTAGACGGATGTACTGTTACTTCCTCTACAGTCAAAAATCTGGGTGTTATATTAGACAGCAACTTGTCTTTTGAAAATCATATTTCCCATGTTACAAAAACAGCATTCTTCCATCTTAGAAACATTGCCAAGCTACGAAACATGTTACCTGTTTCTGATGCAGAAAAGCTTGTTCATGCATTCATGACCTCTAGACTGGACTATTGTAATGCACTGCTAGCTGGTTGTCCTGCATCTTCAATAAACAAGCTACAGGTAGTCCAAAATGCAGCGGCTAGAGTCCTTACCAGATCAAGAAAATATGATCATATTACCCCAATTTTACAGTCTCTGGACTGGCTACCTATTACGTTCCGTATCAGTTACAAAATATTATTACTTACCTATAAGGCCCTTAATAGGTTAGCTCCTGCGTACCTAACTAGTCTTCTACCACGCTACAATCCATCACACTCCATAAGGTCACAAAACTCTGGACTTTTGGTAGTACCCAGGATAGCAAAGTCCACTAAAGGAGGTAGAGCTTTTTCGCACTTGGCTCCTAAACTCTGGAATAGACTTTCTGATAACGTTCGGGGTTCAGACACACTCTCTCTGTTTAAATCTAGATTAAAGACACATCTCTTTGGCTAAGCTTTCAAACAATGCATCTCATAATCTTGTACTGCAGTTATATCTGATCAAATGCACATTATTATTCTTTAGCTTGGGTTAAACAAATCAATTTTGCTTGGTTGGAACAGCAGCTACGCTAATTATGTCTCTATTTGTTTCTCTGTTTCTGCCACGGGTAACTAGGATTTACACAAGCTTCATTCTGGATCCAGAACACCTGAGAAGAGATGATGCCAACCCCTCAGAGGACCTCAGACGATGCCAACCCTGAAACAACATACAGAACTACCAAATCTTGCTATAAGTTTGATTTCAACATATAATAATTGCTGTTAATAGTGTTCATCGTCTGTTTAATTACGTCTTTAATTGATTTCTCTGTACATTTCTGCCATATGTACATTAACTGACATAGTCATCAATGATAAGCTACTACTAAATATATTGTAGAAACTTAATTTTCTGTACAGCGCTTTGCAACGATTTGTATTGTGAAAAGCGCTATACAAATAAATTTGAACTGAACTGAATTGAATTGAACATTAGATTCACTTTGTTTTTCTTTTCTTCTTTGCTAGATGGTTCTTGTACAAGTACTGTCATGCTGAAGTAGCATACTCTAGCCTAATTCTGAAAGCAAGATATGCATCAGAAGTGTATTATGATAGGCATGCAGACTGAGCTGCCCACGTTCTTGGAAAAAATAAATAATAAAAAAAAAACCTTCAGCTTTGTGCTTGCTAAGGCACATATACCTAATTTGGATCAATGCAGAGAAAAATAATCAGCTATGCTGCTTGCAAAGCAATCCTAGAGTAAGACAATCCTCTGTTCCTGCCAGAGGGAACACACACTCTCTCTGTGTAGGCCTTCTGTTGTGCCTACATTATAAATCTAATATAGTCTATTGGCAGCTCAACCTACCTGTTAAAGTGCACTGAGATGCTATTGTAGAAATTCAGAATTCACAGTCAGATAAAAACATAAAAGGGTGGCTATCATAATAAAGTGTTTACATTTTTAGTTAATTTCTTAGCACCTTTATTTAGCTAATACATTCAAACTCAATTAAAGCTCAGCATGTGTTTGTTGAATATGAAACTACAAAAAAAAATATGAAAATATACTGAATTGCTACATGAATGAAGCGAGCGATGAAGATTACTAATACAGCACCAATATGACACCCATTTATTTATTTTTGAAGATTATTAGGGATGATTGCTTAGTATAAACCGATTATATTTGACATATGTGGTTAATTAGCATAAATATTGCACATGAATATTAATATTGCATTGAAAGACTTGAAAGCACTGAAATGCCAAAGAAACTATCACCTGTTTTAGATTTTTTTTAATTTTTTTTTTTTTTTTTTTTTATCTCTCAGAAGATCTCAGTTGGTCTAAGATCTGGACTATCAAGAGAGGGTCCATCATTTGGAAGGTATAGCAGAAATTTTGATTTTTACAGTACTGGGTGAGAAAAGCAAACAAGCAAGACCATGTACAGTAGTTTCATTGTCAATGACAGCCGAAAAGCAAAAGAGCATTTACACACTCAGCAACAGGTCATTAGAGACCTCTAAACCAGTAGTTTTTCTCATCAGCTCTCCCCATGCAAGCATAAAAAGAAATAGTTCTGCAAATTACCTAAATTGCCACGTGAATTACCACATGAATAATAAGGTATTATTACATTAAGATTAGAAACTGCTTGTATATCTATGTCAAAGTAAATAAATAAGGTTCTACATGCACACTGGAAGTGTGGATGTGGGTTTGATTTTCAGGGAACACACAAACTGGTAAAATGTGTATTATGAATGCCATACAAGTTTCATTGGATAAGCATCTGCCAAATGTTTAAATGTATTAAAAATATACTGATTTTAGTGATATTTACCAATAAATTAAACAAAAGTGAGATGGGAAGACTTAAATGCAATACTTTCATTAAAGACCTTTTACACTTCTATTATGCTCACAGTATGGTGTCCATACTAATAAATGTTTTGCAGACCTTTTATTTACACTATAACAAACATCTCAATCACATGCTGTTCACACTAATTATTTCACATTAAAGTAGTAGTTCACTCAAAAATGAACATTTGCTGAACATTTACTCACCCTCAGGCCATCCAAAATGTAAATGAGATTGTTTCTTCATCTGAAGAGATTTAAAGAAATTTAGCATTACATCACTTGCTCACCAATGGATCCTCTGCAGTGAATGGGTGCCATCACAATGATAGTTCAGACAGCTGATAAAATCATCACAATAATCCATAAGTAATCCACACCACTCGTGTCCAACAATTAAGTCTTATAAAGTGAAAAGCTGCATGTTTGTAATAAACCAACCCATCAAGGCATTTTAACTTCAAACCACTGATTTCAGCTAAAATAGTCTTCTATCTATAAGCATGTTTTAAAAACGGAAAAAGTCATCTTATCTGAATCAGGAGAGAAATATGCTCAGATAAAGCAACATTTACAAGTGAAAACAGTCCAAAACAGTTCTAAACAAATATGTTGGTGGATTTTAATATAAAAATACTTGTTTAATTCTTTTTTTAATTTTTGTAATTTTTTTATTTTTATAAATTATTTTTATTTATTTTACCTTATTATTATTATTATTATTATTATTATTTTGTACTTCTGGCCAGAAGTGATAGTTAAGTTACAGCACTTTAATGATGGATTTGTTTCTTACAAACACACAGCTTTTTTAAAATTTATTTATATATATTTTTTTTACTTCACAGAACATTAATTGGACTGTCATGTGAACTACTTGTGGATTATTGTGATGTTTGAAGTCTCATTCTGACTCATTCAGCAGTTTGAAGATTCTGACGGCACCCATTTACTGCAGAGGAGCGTTGGTGAGTAAGGTATTCTTCTAATCTAATCTCAGTATACAGAACACACACATACAGATTTGCTGTCATATCTAGAGTAGAAGCTCTAGAAATGAAGAGTTGAGACACTGGCAGTGCTGAGAGGTGTGATCATGCTGTCCTTTGCTGTACCGCCATAGAAACACCACAACCACACTTACTTTTCAACATTTAGATTTCTTTTATAAACAGTTTATTCAATGATTCTTAAAGAAGTTCAGTTTTGGTTAATTTCAAAGCTACTTACTGCACTAAATAAATCATTTTTTAAAAATAATTTATATTTACCTCGAACACCCATAACAACGAGAAATGCAAATTGGGGCAGAGAGAATGTACAGTTTAATTTATTACGTGCTCATAAAAACCCTATGTGATGGGACCAATGTACTGGATCTCCTGCACTCTGTACTATTTAAAATTAATAACAACGTGCATTGCCTCTGAAATATAAAATTCAAGCTGGTCTAAAGTCAAGGACAAAATACAGAATGAGCATGAACATTTTTAAAGAGTTTTTAGATTCATTCCTTCTGCACTGCACTTCTCAGAGATCAGGCTGTTGCTAAGCAACTGTAAAATAAAGCAGAATCCTCTTAAGTCAGATAACCTCCTAACAATTGCTGTACAGTACATACTCTACACATCAGTGTTCCATGTGTATTTCTCTCAGCTGATGCTTACTGTAATATGGAGAAAGTGAATGTAACTGAAGTCTACTTATTCAACGAGCACCATTCAAACTCTCAAATATATGACAACGGTTTTTGCCCTGTGGATAAAATCCAACAATGGCTTGAAATATAATATTCGGTTGTGAGAAAACTGGCAGCTTCACTTGTGGTTTAGTCTTTGTGCTCATTCTATACTGCAGTGTGCAAGTTTTACTGTCTATTTAAGTGGGCTGTATCTGAATGAATGCAAGCTTGTGGAATCAGTTTTATCAAACATATGCCGTTTATGACATGTACAGTCATTTAAAAGGCTTTTTATGACTCATTGCATAATATCACCTAACATTAAACACGTCATTTTCATGAACTAGAAAAATGAGATATTTGTAGATCCCCACTGTCACTCTATGTAATGCAAAACAACTTCCAGCTCAGTCTAAACTATAATACACTGTAGACTGTATTCACTGTATTGCATTATTTGTGATGGAATAGAAATAAATTACTGTTGCTCACTGAAAAGGAAAGTGAATTTAGCTCACTGGTGTATTTTGTGCATGATCTATAGTTGCCATGGTAATGATGGCTGAGTACAGTATAATGAATATCACAGTGTTAAAGTCTAGTGTTCTCACTGCTCAACATTTCTTATTTTCACACGCAAATAGGACAAGCCATAAAATCACAAATACTTATGAATTTGAGGAGTGTTGGATTTCAAACCAGGATACAACAGCTGATTGGCAAGCTTCTCTCACATTCGGCCAAAGCATTTGATATGCATTTAATCAGTTCATGCATTCCCTGGGAATCAAACCCACAACCCTGCCATTGCTGTTATTTACTACTGTTTAAACTCACTCTCTGACTACCTAATCTGCCAATGATTTTGACATTTGAAATAGGCTTTTGTTTTGACTTCACAAGTGCTAATAACTATTCTTTAGACATTTTCGTACAAGAAATACACAAACTAACTTGCCATTTTTGTCTGAATCGAAGATTTCTTATTTAGTGAACTGTTAAAAGCAACGACACACTCGCAATCGTAGGCTACTTTAGTAATTAACAAAAGGCTATTACTTAATCACCTGCCACCTTTTACTGCCAAATGACAGGAAGATTGTGCCTTAGCAATGCTTTAAAAAGAACACCTAAAATCCAAACATTTGCATAATATCTACGTCTACAGAAATCTAGATTCTGTAGGCTAATTAAAACTGTGTTATAAAGGTGCGTGAGATGAGCTCGGGGCAAACTCACGTGGCCTGTAAACACATGCGCGAGCAGGAGGCGCTATAACATGAATAATGTGGCGGAGAGCATAATTTATGATCTGAGACATAATGCAACTTCATAACCAATCCTCGCACTCAGGAGTGAAGCGTAGGTGAACTTGTTTGATTGACGTCGTGGGAGTCCGTCCGCAGACCAGCGTATGCACGCGCGCAGCCATTGCACTGAGCCGCACCGACGATGCAGAGAGGATGGAGACGATCTACAAGGAGGCACGATGGCTAATAACAGAGAATTCTGCCGTTTTTGATTAAAAACGCCATCCACTGTTATTTCCACTGGATTTTTTTGGAAGTCAGGAAGCCGAAATCCGTTTTTTTTTTTTTTTTTGGAAAACGTCTTTTTCTAACCTTGTTCATTCGGTCCCAAAATGAGCAAACTGCTTCATGCGGTACGTACGAATCGAGTGCATGTTTTACATGTTTCTTTTGCTTTCTAAAGAACTCGTTTCATTGTAGTGCCAGCGTTTGAATGTTCATGCATCTGCACTGAGACGCAGCTGGCTGAAATGAAAGTACGCCTACTCAAAGTCAGCAGCAGAGCTTTGCGCATGTTGCGGGTATCATATCTCAAATGTTTAGAAGCACCTCTGATTGAGTATTGACCTCTCTGTCCCGAAGGAGCTCAGGTGCATAACGGGTTCTTGCAAAGTAGCACAAGTTAACATAGTTGTTCGCAATCTCTCCGGTCATTTCTAGCGTCAAATCATTATAAATTTTGATCATAAATGTGTTCAGGTTCAAGTTCAGGTTGGCACTGTTGCTTATAAGGTTTACTTGAGTTAACCGCTTTAAATGTGTATGCTTAGGTTTTATTACCCCCCAAAAAAGAGGCTGTAGTTGATCAACTTTTCAGCAACACATACTCTGTAACGTCATTCAGTCACTTGTCAGAAATGTGTAACGGGGTGAATACAGGTAAAGAGGGACACTTGAAGATAATTTGTCATTTGTCTGTTTTTAAAATATACAGTAAACCAAAATGGCTGCATTAATGTCAAACCATTTTAGTTTATGGTGCACTGATTTCATTGGGGTTTTTAGATGCATTTTCACTCTAGTTAACTGAACACTTAACAGAATAGTAGCCTACATTTGTGTTTTGCATATTATTGAATGTGTAAGAAATCTTAAAGATTTTCAGTGTATTCTTAAGACAGAGTCTGTATAGAACACTTTGTAACATTTTATACACTTTATGTGGGTTTAGAGGTTTGAAAATTAGTCATGTCATAACAGCCTCCCTATTTTATTGAGAAATCATTTTGGAAACTCCATAGGACCCTGATTGGTTTGTGTTGTTAAATTTTGAAGTGAGAACATTTAGTCCACATAATAGTTAGCAAAATAATTAAATATTAAATGTGTTTCCAAAGTTCTTTGAAGTGGGGGCGAATGATATACAGTTAACAGTAATCACGACTTTGAATTTTAGTGCAAAAGTTTACTTCAACTTCCTTTTAATACTTTGCCAAGAATTACTGTATTTTATTATATTTTAATATAATAAAATACATTAACATAACAATATACTGTAATTTTATACTCAATAGTTACAATAGTTAGACAAATAAACATTTAGATTGATATGTAGAATGAATTTACATTTACGTTATGAGTTAGATTATTCTATTATGATTGATGGAATAATATTTACAGAACAAAATAATTTTGCTTGATGGAGCTCAGTGGGCACCTAGTGTGCACTTGGCTTGTTTTTAACTGTTATTTAACCAAAATGTATCCATTATATGGCAAAATACCATCCTTATTGTCTATATACATAGTTCATAATGATAAAAAAGGTAGTTTGAAAGATATGAAGTCATTGCCTTCGAGAGGCACATCACTCCCTCACAAGGTCACCAAATCCTTGGAATATTTTCCTCTAGAAATCCATCTAAAACCATCTTGACTGGGCAACAGGCCAATAAGAGTTCATGTTAGAAAGAGCAGAAAGAAAAAGCAGATAATATTGGTAATAACTTCCTTACCCCTTCAGAATCAAGAAAAAAATAAAATAAATAACAGTCGGGTGAGTCGCAATTATTCGTTGCGATGAATTAAAATTTATTCATTTTGATGTACGTACGGGTCCATTTGAGGCTTTGTGTTTCAGAGTTTATTATGATGATTTCAGGATTAATGATACATAAACAGACCTGGTTTGAAGGAAGCAGCAGAGCAAGGACTGGATCGCCTTGATAAAGCCAATCAGATTAAAGTAGGTCTTTTGTCAACTAGGTCACCCAGACCTACATAGCTTGTCCCATGGAAAATACTCAGCTTTTTTAGTCATAATGTACCTATATCATGATAGAGCAAGGAGAGACATTTATTAAATTCACAACATACAAAATAATCAAAGAGGTGTGGATTACCAATACAGATCTATGTATACAGTCCACACTGGTATGGTGAAAACTAATATTTTAGGGAAAATAACTCATGCCTTTGTTTAGTTAGAGATATTTATCACTAAATACAGGTTGCATATATAGTGCTGAGACATGGCTGACCTGCTAAAGTATAAGGTCTGATGATAACAAACAAATGCCATTTTTAGTTTTCATAATTTGTTATTTTTTTACCTTGAAATATCAGTTTCACAATCATTCTGATGGTACACTGACTTATAATAAGGTGAATGCACTTGTACAGCTATCCACTGTAATTACCACAGTGATATATTTTACAACAGCGAGTTCCACTCACTTAACTGTATAGGGGCTCCAAAGTCACAAAAATACACATACGGTTGCTTTAATCAAATTATTATTGCATGAAGTTGTTACTGGACCTTTAAAGCTTCTGTTTTTAAGTCTGTTTCATCATGCTAGTATGCTACAGCTCTTCAAGTATTTTTAAGTATTTGCATTCACATGTAGTTTTAGGATTTCTCCTAAAGTTGCTGGATTACATCATGCCATGTGTTACTCTTTTAAGTTTTTACTCTCTATCTCCCTCTTATACACACATTTTCTCACTCTCAATAGTGGTGTGGAGAATAGAGGCAGCCAGAGCTGGCACTTTAATTCCATGGTGCTTTTTCCTCTTCATATCTGTCAGCGGGTCACTGCATAATTAGCTGCAGATATCTGCACAGGTTTCCATGGTGCAGCATCATCTCTGTGTGAAAGGCCTGCCTACACATAAACACTCTCTCACACACACATACACATCAGAATGCTGGAGGTTTAGCACTTTATTATAATTATCGCCTATTATTGCAGATCTGGAACACCCTTACTCACTATGTGACTTCACAACTAGGAGCAAAGCAATGCATCTGCTGTCTTCTCGGTGGACATAACGGTTCTTTGTTGAAGTGTTTGTTGAAGTGTTACTTTCCCATCTGTTGTGTGTTGTGCTGTGGTTTGCCAGTCATGGAAACACCCACAAGTTTTCACCTTTTGAATCATCGCTGTAGGTAAGAATGTCTGCGTGATGCATAATTTTCAGCGCTTGCAGTGTAATCGTTGTTCCTCGATGACTTGCGGTTTACAACCTACTTAGGTTTACCTCAGGAACGTCACGTTGAGGTTATGAAGAAGCGATATTTGCTCTTTCTGATTCTCTTTCTGTATGTCTGTCTGTCAGTCTGTCATGATACGCTGGCAGAAAAGACCGTTTTTCGGCTTTTCAGCCTACAGACAAGGTTTCGTTTCAGTGTTGTGTGGGCGTCTGCAGTGTAAGAGCTTACTCTGCGGAGAGAGAGGCAGAGAGCGGGGGCTTCCAGTTGTGCTCTACTGCAATGGCAGGCTGAGAGCGGCCCCTGCTGTGTGTGAGGAGGGTGACTGATGGCTGAGGGAGATTTCTGAAGAGCTGAGTAAAAGTTATTCAGCATGCTTATCCACTCAATCAATCATTCACTTTTCCACCTGCAGCAAGGGCATTGACTGTATGCTATTGGACTGGTGGTGTGTGAAGGGTTTCTGAAATGAGGAGGCAAAGTCCCTTCTCTGTTCAGTTCTATTTGATTCTTACAGTTTATGGCTTAAGACATGGAACTTTATCTTAGCTTACACTTGAGATTGATGACAGCCAACAAATACTATTTATAGTTTTATGAATATAAATTCAATGTATTTAAAGTAAACACTACTATTCAAATGTTTGTTTTTGAAAGAAGTCTCTCATGCTCACCAAATCTGCATTATTTCATCAAAAATACAGTAAAAATGGTAATATTGTGAAATTATGATAATTTAACCGTATTTTCTTCCCACCTTCAGTGTCACACTATCCTTCAGAAATCATTCTAATATGCTGATTTATTGCTCAAGAAACATTTCTTCTCATCAGTATTGAAAAAAGTTTTGCAGCTTAATATTTTTTGGAAACTATGATACATTTTTTCAGGATTCATTGATGACTAGAGTTCAAAAGAACAGAATCAATTAATCACAGAGTTTATTGAAGACTTGCTCTATAACTGTATTCATTTCTTAAAAAAATCTTATTGCCTGCAAGTTTTGTAACATTAATGTACATTTATATTAATATAATTTATAGTAAAATATTATTTATTAAAGCCAAGTCACATAAAATTCTAATCAAGTTTATACCTTTTTCAAGTTGAGCATTTCTGCCTCCATTCATGTGACTTTTTGCCTTCATTTGCACTTGATGTACTTGTGGTCATGTGGTCTTTGTTTGCTAGAGTTTTTGAAGTTCACGATATTGTAGGGTGCCCCTTTTGTCATTTTAAGTTAAGAAGGGTATTCACAAGTGCCCTCTATGTGGCCTTGGTATGCCTTTTTTGCCTTTCAGAATTGTTTTGAGGAGTCATGGCCTCCCTTTCTCTCTCAGACAAAGCACATCTGTACCTCTGTACAGAACGTGTTTGTGTTTTGTGTTGGTTTGTGCTTTCTTCTTGAGTGAGTGAGTTACTTTGGCCATTTAAAACAAAATATTGCAAATAATACCATACTGATGTAAATAACAGGGAAATTGGTATAGGTTTGATGCTGATATAGGGTTATAGTTCATATGTTTTGTATTCTATGTACTTGTTTTGGAAATGTTACACAGTTACCATTAGGTAGGTATTAAGTTTTTGAATGTAAACACATAATATATGCAATGTTATTGAAGATTGTTATTCATAGTGGGGGTGGTCTAAGGGAAAGGGACTAATTGTGTATTTGCGTCAAACTTGAGTAGACTGCATCAGGGCAAAGCAACCCACCATTTCCTAATTCACAGCTTCTTATTAAAACAGTCAAGAGGCAGGCTGGCCGTGGGAGGAGAGAAGAGATTGGTGGGTTGACGTGATTGGAATAAACAGTGATTCCTGATCAGAACCCCCCCCCCCCCCCCCCCCCCAAAACCACTTTATTTCTTTGCCACTTTGTCTTATTCTTCATTTGTATTCTGACTGAAATGCACATCTGACTGAAAATACACAATTGCTGACACATGACCTGTGAAGATTCACACATCAGCAGGACGGATCACATGTTACTCAAATATTCATGGATCTTTTTAAAATTCACAAGCTCTTTGCTTTGATTTTTCAACACACAAGTGAAAGTCACAAGACTGTAAATCCACATCAAGTGTGGCGTTTAGGATGGCATCACAGTTACCTAATAATAATGTTATTAATAAATAATGAGCTAAAAGTTACTAAAGTTGCCCCACTTCCTCACAACGAGATTTATAAAATGCATACATTTTCAGGAAATATTCAAGATCAAGCTAGCTGCTAAAATGCTTTTTAAAAACTATTATGCAGTTTGCACTAAAGAACTTGCTTTTTTTTTTCTTTTTTTTCTTTTTTTGCATTATGCTTAGCCCTTCTAGTTTGCCCAACAATGTACTTTATACTGCCATTCAAAATTTTGGGGTGTGTCATTTTTTATTTATTTATTTTTTAAGTAATATTTTCATTTTGCAAAGATGCATTAAATTGACCAAAAGTGACAAAAGTCCTTAACATTTTGTAGTATTACATTCAACATCACAATTTATAATTACTCACTAAAGCACTGATAGCGATTTTTTCTGACTGTTCTCTGATTTGGTTCTGCCCACATCCAAGAGATATAATAAAAACAGATGAAATCCCATAGAAACCATGTCAGTGATTGTCGTTCTGAATGAATTTTATTCACTGACAATCGTTTGTGATAATGCACTGCTGCAGCTTATATACAAATGATTTTAGCAGCAAGAAATCAGATTTCTTGTCAAAGACATCTTATTTTTCCCAGCAGTACATCTCATTGGTGAGCATATTTTCAAAGCTTTGGCCAGTTACAAAGCCTCTCAGTAACATTAAGGCATCCAGCGGCAGGAACACCAAGCAATCAACAGTAGCAATAAAACTGCTGTCAGTGTGAACGGGACTTAAGAATATTGTAATAGCCAGCTGGTATATTAGACGTTTTTGTGACCACGCTGAAATTAGGTTGATCTATTATGGTCCTATAAGGCAGACACACACATCCTGTGTTGGGTCAACTCTCAGAGCCGCTGAATAAACTGGGCCACAATCTCTGTCACCGTAGTGCGCTGGTCAGGCAGTGTCGCAAGTTCAGCCTCTGCCCAGGTGGTGGAAATGTGTAATCATTTCCAGTTGGCTTTCTTTGTATGTTTGGAAAGACACTATTTTGTGTTTATTTCTCTTAGTCTATTCCCAACTATTTGACTGCCCACTTCTCCATCCGGTAATATTACAGGTAATGGCTATCTGCTGTGTTGAGATATTCATCAGAAATGTAAAAATACAGTGAAAATGTTACAATAAAAACCTGTTAAAAGGTTAACTTACAGTACCTTGCCATATATGTTGAAAAACTGTAAATGGATTAACATCATATTGTATGTAATTTTACTGTAAAATGCTGTCAAACAAATGTTTTTTGCAAGAAAAAACTATGAAGTTTTAAAATATTCTGGTACCAATGTGCCATGCCATAATGCTTGAAACGTTTTTTTTTTTTTTTTTATGGTGAATTTTGGTATTTTGCAACTGCTGTAAAAATAACAGGATATTTTTTTACCGTGTAGAAAGAAAGTCAAACGGGTTTGAAAGGCCATGAGAGTGTGTAAATGATGAGAGGATTTTATCTTTTGGGCAAACTATCACTTTAAATAATGAGAGATGGGAGTTTGTGAGAACTGAATGAATTTGACAGTATCCTGCCCTTGGTTGAGCATGTAGCATGTACTTTGTGTCCTTGTGTTATTTTGCTTTTTCCTGCTGTTTTTCCCAATGATTGTCTGGTCAGTGGTGAAGGTTGACAGGAGTTGGTTACAATGCAGATAGAACGAGAGAATGCTTACAGTATACATTTTATACTAATTCACAAATAGTTTGACAGATGCGTAACTGGGGAATAGTGTAGTATGGAAAGGATTTCAAATTCTTTTGGATTTGGTTCACAATCATAAGGTTCCTTTAAATGCCATTTTACACTCTTAAAAATAAAGGTGCTTCACGATACCATAGAAGAACCTTTTGTCTTAATTGTTCCATAAAGAACCTTTAATATCTGTAGAACATTTTTGTTTCACAAAAGGTTCTTTGTGGCAAAAGAAGGTTATTCAGATTATACAAAGGTAAGAAAGAGATGGTTCTTTAAAGAACCTTTGACTGAATGGTTCTTTGTGGAACCGAAAATGGTTCTTCTATGGCATCGCTGTGAAGAACCCTTTGAAGCACCTTTATTTTTAAGAGTGTATAATATGCCCTAAAAACAGAAGACATAGGGCCTATAAAAAATCTTACTGACTAGTATTTTTTTTTTTAACATAAACATATTTTCTCTTTTCTTTGTTCTAGGACCTGTATGATCTTGAGGATCTTCTAAATTAGTTAGTATTTTTTTTTTTTTTTCTTGATTGGTCCTTATTCTGCTACAGGGCAAATGAGGAAATACTGCTGAACATAAAATGTTCAAATAAGCTGAACTTAAGGTGATTGAGAATGAAAAACTGGGGCAAAACATAATGTACTGGACCCACATACTAAGTGATCTCTTGCTACAGTATCTATTTTGAGCAGATTTGCTTTAGTTTAGTCACGCATTACATGGCAGAAGCATTTCTGGAAATTATTTTTCTATTCATATTTTCCATTTTAATAAGATAGAGGAACATAGAGGAATGTAGGCCTGGAGTGAAGTGTATCAATCTGTCTCTGTGCAGCAGATGGAGCCATGGCTGCATTTTGAAGCGTTTCAATCAGATATGTGATCATGCTGTTTAGAAGCCAAAGCAAGCTATTTATATAATCCGAATTCAAATGACACGTCGTTTCAAACCTTTATGACTTTCTTTAATCTGTGGAAAACAAAGGATATTTTGAAATGAGAAAATGTCTCAATGAACAATATTGTTCTGGATCCCATCGCCTTCTATTATATAGACAAGGGTCTTGAAAATATCTTCTTTTATGTTACTCTGAAGAAACAAAGCCATGAAGGTGATTAAATAATAACAGAATTGTCATTTTTGAAAGAACTATTGCTGGTTTTGAAGATATTTTTATTAATATAGCTATACATATTTCATTATATTCCATTTGATACAGGCTCTGGCTTACATGTAGAGCAGTACGTATCTCATAATCTTTAAGCATGGAAATAAAAAATGCTTGATGGTTTGAAGTCAAAAGTAATCCACATTGAAAAAATGCATTGATATTTCTGACAGTGGCTATGAAGTACAGCTGAAATAGCAAGTCTTATCTAGAAGATTAGTAAGCACTAATTATGTTTGCTTTAGTGTCTCGTTACCATTTTCAAGACGCACACCCTGAAGTCAACAGTAGATGATAAAATGACAGAACTTAATTCATATCCTCTGTCTTGCACTTTCTTCTCCGTAGCCTGCAGTTTCCATGGCAACTCTGTGTAGCATGAGCGCTTGTCAGCCCACTCAGGCAGGCTTCGCTGTGTGAAGTCACAAATAAAACATTCTCTCTGTTCATCTCACCATCCCCACTGCAGTACAAACCCAAGCACTTCCTCCTGACTACACCAGTTCTAGCGATTCACACAGGAGTCATACCAGTCCACTCAATTTGTCCTCCTTTGTGGAACAGTGGAAGAGTTGCAAATCACTCTGTGATAATGTCAAGCCTGGTAGGGCTTAAATCTGCCATCATGTACAGTAGATTATGTGTAGATGTATATGCAGAAGCAACAGAAGTTTTCAATAATGTTTCACGTCAGGCATTGAGTGTACTCTACGATACCTTTTATATTCAAAGCTGGGACTGTCAAGCTTGATGAGATTTTTTTTTAAAGTATTTTAGAAAATAAAAAAACATTGTTTTTTTTTCTGTTGTCAGTAGGTTCTGTCTTATATTTCATATGTAGGAACTTCATAGTCTCTTTTCTAGAAATGAAACTGTTATTAATCAAGATCGCTCAATTATTTGATCAAACTTTGTAAGATTATTGTACTTCATGACTGTTGCTTTGATATTTGCATATTTTGCGCCTTAGTAGCTAGTAGCTTAGTAGTTATTTATATTGTGGTACAATTTCAGACCTTAGTTAAAAAATAATAATTTTCAGAAAATAGACAACGCAGTGTGTATTTACTGTATTCTTTAAGAGATAAAAATCGAAAATTCTGCGATTAACTCACTCTCATGTGAGTTTCTTTCATCTGTGGAACATAAGATATTTTGAAGAATCTTCATGTGGGTCTATTGCATGTAACGGCATTCATAGTAACCAAAGTAATAAAAATGCACCATAAGAGTGTTCCGTATGACTTTTGCACTATATTCATAGTCTTCTAAAGCCATAAACTAGACCATAGTGAAAAATAAATATACTAAAATGTATTTTAAATACATCTATTTCATGCTAAGTATACTACAAATACATTTACATATTTATGTACTTAATAAAAATACCCTGCAATTGTACTTTTGGTATAATAAACTGGTATACTTAAAGTCTGCTAAATTGGAACAACTAATTTTGTGCTCAATGCACTTTAATTGTGCAGAAGTATAATTACTTTTTAATAAGTATAAGTATAATAAGTATATAATAAGTATGTTTAATTGTGCTTAAGTGGAACTACTGTATTGCAAGTATACTTTAGGTACACTTTAAATATCTTGCATTTAAAGACCAATATTATAAAAATGTGCATTGTGCACTCCAAATAAAGTTTAATTATAACTTTTATATCAGTATATAATGAGTGATATGTCAGTAAATATGTTAATAGATTTGAACTGAAATAAATGTATATTACTTTTTACTTTAGGAATTATATGAAGAACAAACCAAATTTAAGTCACGGTTTATTTATAATCTTTCTCTCCATTGAGCTGATAGCTTGAAAACAGTTGTGAATGGATGACTGAGTCAGTCAGCTAAAAACGACTCATAAACAATTAATTGAAATAGTGAATTAATAATTTGGTATGATTTGTGAACCTGATCCACAGGTTCACTGAAAAGAACCAGCTCAAAATTCACAGATTCACTGATCTGTTCTGTCCATACAATGGAATACAATGAAAGTTAATGGGGTGCAAAACAACACTGTCTTTTATTGTATGGACAATAGACAGAATTTTCATTTTTGGATGAACTATCCCTTTAACAAGTGGAAGTTTGAGACATTTAAGGACAAATATTATATTGTCTGGCTCACTGGGTTTGCAGCATTTTGTGTGAATGACTACATGGTGCCTGACGGTACCTGCTGGGTCATTTCCCAACCCTGGAGGATGTGATTTGTAGTTATAGTGTTTCATTCCGACTGAAGTTCATTTTGTCCTCTGCAACTGGACCTGAGGGAGAAACACAAATGAAAAACACAAGAAACACAAATGCCTATCAGTAAAAGAATTTGCTTTATGTTTTTTTCATTATCTAGCATTATTGCCTGAAAGCTTGAATGTTTAAACAGGTCTTTCCTTAATTCAGAGTACAATTTTTTCACCATGTGCTGACAAAATGCAGGGGCACCAGAAATAACAAAGTAGGCCAGAGCAAGGCATTCTGGGATGCCTAGACACCCTTTGGGTGCCATCAAGAGACTTTTGTCTAATATTACTCTCTTGCATGGCTGCCTGTTTTGGAGTCTTGTGACATTGAGGGTTTTACAGCATCTTTCAGGCTTCAGTCCCTCTGTGGTTAATATCTAATTTGTTCTTTTTGAACTAATGGGCTGTTTATTTTATGTTTAGTTGGTAATAATTATCAGTCTGTGTACATGTGGAATATCCAAGATCGTGAAAATCAAACTTAAAAAAACTCATATGACTGTAGTCGATCTATTATGAGTAGAACCTGAAAATGAAAAAAATGAAATAATTCTAGGTGAATTAATGTTGCGGAGGATGTGCTAAAAATTGCATATTATGTATTATACACCATAAAACGCATAGTGTATCAGTTCCGTTTAAAATACGCCTCTTCTTAAAACACAAAAATGCTACAGGCAGGTGCAGGGGATGAAACTCGTGCTCTGTGAGAGGCCATATGGGCTGTGTTAGTGCCTGGAGGTGCTCTCCTTCAAGTGACTCAGTGATCTCGTCTCCTCACGTGGCAACTCCACTTATCCTCAACTCTCCGCCGCGGGCCGTCAGCATTAGAGGCCGGAATGATTGCGTGTGCCCTGCTGTGCTTTATAATAAACATTCATGATGTGTTTTAGCATTTGTACTACCTCACTAATGTGAAGCAATGTTGATGGTACGTCCCAGAAACAGAGGACCTTGGGGATGATTGCTCCATTTTCCCCTTCCTTCTGTTTATTAATTTATCTGTTTTATTTGTGCCATGCCTGACCTGAGGACAGCTTAGCCGTCTTTAAATGAGTGCAAGGTGCTTTGGTGAACATTTGCTTTTGAAGGACGTATTTGCATTTAAAAGATTTCAGACTTTTCCCACTCTGTTCAAATCATGTCAGGTGGTGTTTCTTCAACTTTGGCCACTTTTGACCCTTAAAGTCTCTTAAAAATCAGTAGTTTATTTAATTTGTTTACTAACAGTAAACTATAAAACATCACCTATTCGTGCATTACAGGAGAATTCTATCATTTTTTTCTCCTGAAGAAATGTCATTTCGCCCTATTGTTACTAAAACTAAAAATTAAAACCATAAAAAAAATGTGTTACTTGAAATAAAAAAAACAACTGAAATAAATTATATATAAAAACTTAAACTTATCTTATTTCAGATAGTTGGCAAAGAAAACGTCTCATTTTAATTTATTTTAACGAAAACTGAAATAAAAATGAATAAAAACTATATAGACATTAAAAATAATCATAAAATCACAAAAAACGCTACAAAATTAGAAGTTAACTAAAATTAAAGTGAAATTGTAAAATTTAAAAATAAAAAAAACTTCAAAATGTTATTAAAAATAAAATTCATTGTGTGATGGAAAATATGGTGGCAGAAATGATATTTTTAAGTATTTTTAGAATGATATGGCAGACTACTTTGTCTGGATAATGTCATGTCATGTATTCTAGATACACAGTATTCATATTTTCACACTTTTTGAATAATTTGACCAAAGTAAATGCATGTAAGTATTTTTATGTATGTAAAAAATTTTTCACCCTCTTTGATATATTTTTATAGTTTTAAAAATGCTACAATATTTTATATTTTCATATTTTAAAAATTTACTTTCATTACATTACTTTTTTCATCACTTTGTATTTACAAAGTAACTGTAATGAATAGATCTAAATGAATTGAATGTTTCCAGTCCATGTATCTTTCTATATGGAGAATGCTCTCATGATTGAATGGAGGTTGGATTTCACTTGGTATTCTGCCTCAGTCGGACGGTCTCATGATGCTATACATCATCATTTGTAGGATGAAGACTGGGCCCCATCTCCTCTGCCTCGCTGGGACAATGACCTTAAACGTTTCGCTTCCATTAAACAGAGCAATTGAACTTGAGCTTGGCATGTTTAAATGCTGCTGTTTGCCATACTGTGCGAATTACAATTCTTTTTCCCAACACTGATCGCTGGCTGTGAGCTCCCCTCAGGAGATGTGATTTAATTACACTCCGTCCTCTCTCTTGGTTAAGGCTTTTTCATCAGAATGCTCCCGCGTGCCGTGGGAATCCGTAAGCATGAGGTCATTGGTTTCACTTTGTGCTGAGCAGATCTGGACCTCAGGTGTCGTATGCTAGTTGGCATTTAGCAAACGACACCAAGCGTACACCTGGAACTGTGATTTGCTGTTATGATGACCATGTAATTGCCATTCCTGTTCAGTGAATTCCCATCCATCATTTAATTATTTATTTTGCCACTGAGTTCTTAAAGGAATAGTTCACCTAAAAATTTAAATTCAATATTCAAGGATGCAAAATGGCGGCTTGGTAGGTTTTTAGTATCTTATTAGTGTCTTTTTTGTCCTTTATTATTTTTACTTTTCTGTTTTAAATGGACTGTTGATGCTTGAAGTCTCATTTTAGAAATGTTAGTTTATTATATGCTATTTTGTTGTATATGTGTAATTGTATACCTGGGCTGAGATTCTTAATCTCAGTGAGGTTTTTCTCCAAACCAAACCAAATAAAATAAAATAAAATAAAATAAATAACAAAATTAAATTAAATTAAATTAAATTAAATGATTTACCCACCTCTCATTTATTAATTACGAGTATGTTATTTTCTTTTTAAACACAAAAGAATCAGTTTTGAAGATTCTTCACTGCACTCTTTTCCATGTAGCTGGTTAAATTGCAAACTTTCCCCTCCACTGAGCTAACTCAAGAAGTGTTGCAACTGAATCATAGAGTCTGGAGAACCAGATAAGTGAATGAATAACTGTTTTGAGCTGGATCAGGTTCACAAATCATCCTAAATGAGTCGTTCACTACTCCTTCACTCAATTGAATCTCTCATGGATCAAGTTCAACTCACAGACACAGTTCAAATAGTCAGAACAGTTAAAGCGGTTAAATTGTCAGCTTACTGGAGTAAAGATTATCAGTAAATAATGACTTACATTTGGTTTGTTCATCATATAAATCTAGCATATGGCTTTAAAAGACTTATAATATAGCGCAAGAGTCATATGGACCACTTTTATAGTACTTTTTTTGGTCTTTTGGAAAACATGCAAAGACAAAATATTGTTTTTTTTTTTGTTTTTTTTGTCTCACATAAGAAAAAAGTCAAACAGAAACCACATTGTCATGGTGCATACACGAGGGAAGTGAGGAGACGAGGGTAAACTCAAAATACAGTCTTTAATTAAATCCAAATACAGACAAGGCAAGGCAAGGCAAGGCAAGACAAGGCTGGGACAGACAGAGACACTGAGAGTAACGAGTAGACCAGACGAAACTGAACAGAACAGGCAGGAACTAATTACACAATAATAATCACACACACCTGACAGAAATGACAAACAATCAACTAGACGAGGACAGGAACAGGAAGGACCAAATATGGGCAAGGAGGGGGAAACACACAAGACAAGACGGACAGGACTGTGACATTACTCCCCCCTCCCGGAAGACGCGACCCGCGCCGTAACAGTACCACCGGGGAGGGGGGGTGGGCGCTCTGGACGGAACAGGAATGGGCGCCATGGTGGATCAGGGATCTCAGGAGGCCATGGCGATGCAGGGAGCACAGGAGGCCATGGTGGTGCAGGGATCTCAGGAGGCCATGGCAGAGCTGGGAGCTCTGGAGGCCAAGGCGGAGCTGGGAGCTCTGGAGGCCATGGCAGGTGGTCTTAATGGCCATGGTCCCCTCGGCCCGGCCACTACAGCCGGAACCCCTTTGTAACCCCCAGGGGCTGGAGCCATCACTGGACTCTGGTCAGGCTGGGAACGGCACTCCTGGCCGTGACTTGGGAACTGGAGTCAGCAGCGGCCGGCGGGCTTGGGTGAGCCACGGATGGCAGCGTGAATGAGTGAGACAAGGACAGGAACAGTTCGGCGGCATTGATTTCCCCGCGAACAGCGGGCTTGAGTCAGCGGCGGACGGCGGCGTTGAGGGAACCGCGGACGGTGGCGATGATTTCCCCGCGAACGGAGGGCTTGCAGGAGCCGCGGACGGCGGCATACAGGAGGGGCTCGCGGCCAATGGACTCGCGGCGATCCCGCTGAACTCCAACACCGAATATAGGTGAGCTAGGGCGGGAAGACGAGTGGTGACTTCCACGCTGCGGGACAGACACAAAACCAAAACAAAAAACTTTCAAAAAATGAACAAAACATGAGGTGAATGGGCGCCACTTACTGTTTAGGTCTGGTCTTCTGTCACGGTGCACACACACGAGGGAAATGAGGAGACGAGGATGAACTCAAAATACAGTCTTTAATCAATCCAAAACAGACAGGGCAAAACAAGGCAAGGCTGGGACACACAGGAACACCGAGGAGTGACAAGTAGACCAGACCAAACTGAACAGAACAGGCAGGAACTAAATAGACATAATAATAATCACACACACCTGACAGAAATGACAAACAATCAACTAGACAAGGACAGGAACAGGAAGGACCAAATATGGGCAAGGAGGGGGAAACACACAAGACAAGACGGACAGGACTGTGACACACATGAGGATGAGTAAATAATAACTTTTCATTTTTGGGTGAACTATTCCTTTAAATGATAAGTCAAATAATGCTACAATCATTCTACGACAGTACTACATGCTTCTAAATTTAACATCTACTCACTTTTTTCCCACCAAACATAAATAGTAGACGCTTTTGTGTTTTGTTTGTATTTTTGAGGGCATCTTTATAAATAGTTGCACCACCATGGCAGGGTGTTGCTGGCATCACTCACATAATCCCCTTTATCTTTGTGCTGAGGTTGGCAACGATTTTCCGCAACTCCATCTCGAATGCCTATGAGTCATAGTCCCTCATTTTGAAGGTATGTTTAGCTCCATTGACTAGTTTATATTGAGAAATGCTCAAGCCTTCATTTCCTGTTATATCCATAGTTGTTTTTTAGCGTTGCTCCCAGGGACCCAAGGCACATGGCTGGAGGAATGATATTCTAGAGTTGTAGAGGGATTTTGTGATGATGAAGAGTTGTGAAATTTGACTAGTGTTAACAATTACTTGTACTTCAAAAAGAACACGAAGCGTTGAGGAGAATTGAGATCGGTTTGTTCTCTGGCACCCAGTGAGTCATATCTGTTTAACACAACACCCCCTCTTCTTTCTGCTTCATGATTGTATGGACAGTTTGATTGGCTGCAGTTGAAATCATGTGTATTGAAGAGGCATAAATGCATTGTAAAATTCATACAAGCACACATATTTTGAAATACAGTTATATTTGTGATTCCAAGCTAAATGCACATGTACCCTAAATTCCAGGGAACGTCTCGGTTACATATGTAACCCTTGTTCCCTGAAGGAGGGAACAGAGACGTCACGTTGGTGACTGACGAATGGGATCTCGCCAGAGAGCCCAATCTTCTTCGAGTGTAACTAAATAAGCCAATGAACATTGGCATGCGGATTCCGCATCCAGCTGCCAATCCAACACCCCACAGTGTGGGTATAAGAGGCAGCAGGTGCACCGCATTAATTCATGCTTTCGCTGAGGAGCTGAGCCAGTGATGCGGCAGCTCAGCGGTGGTACAGCAACTGTGGCGACGGGACGTGACGTCTCCATTCCCTTCTTCAGGGAACGAGGGTTACATACGTAACCTAGACGTTCCCCTTCAGTCGGTCACTATGAGTCACGTCGGTGACCGACGAATGGGATCCCTATCAAAGCGCCACTGGAGCTGCCCCCTCCAGTGCCCTGTTTAAGCCTCCACGTCCTTCCTATAAGGCAGACGATAGGACCGGGCTCTACACAGAGAAGGTCGACTGCTGCTGTTCCTCGAGCAACCCAAACAGTAGGACTTGGATAACACTGGGAAAGCGTGCCCTTCCATTTGGAAGAGGCACACTGTGGAGTCACCTCCTCCCAGAGGGGGTTAAGTGACGTTTATTCACGCAAAGTAACCCCATAGGGCCCTGTCGCACATGGAAGTCTCTGAGATGGCTCAGGCTGCATCATTTAGAGATGGCAGAACGCGGTCTGCCAGGGGAAACACGGCTCTAGTAGCTGCACCGTGGAAATACACATATGGGAACCCAGCAGGGTCACTCATATGGGCACTAGCCTCACACCATATTTCAGGAATTCATTGGCTGAAAGGCCTGGCACCGGACGCTCCGCCACATCCGGCCGCCGGAGTGCTGGAGGACTCAACAGGGTTTGCCTGGTTAAGGAACTCTCTGGAGAATTAGGCGTTAAGGACGCCACAAGCCGACTGTGAACTGGGCCTCTCAGTGCCACTACCCGTTTGAGGTGAGAACACAGGAGGAAACCGGTTTCGACACGTAGGCTATAGAACCTAGCGAATGTGTTAGGAGTCGCCCAGCCCGCAGCTCTACAAATGTCTGCAAGAGAGACACCACAAGCCAGCGCCCAGGATGATGCGACACCCCTAGTGGAGTGAGCAGGCAGCCTGAGCGGGCAGGGCACACCTTGTGCTTCATAGGCCAAGGTGATGGCATCCACTATCCAGTGGGCCATCCTCTGCTTGGAGACAGCCTTCCCCTTCAGCTGTCCTCCGTAACAGACAAAGAGCTGTTCTGAGGTCCTAAAGTTCTATCCACGTTCTGTCGCAGTGCGCGTACAGGACAGAGTAAAGCTCTGCAGGAAGGAAAGCACGGCTCTGATCGAACATCTCCGGGGGTCCTCATGGTGAGAGGAACACCATTCGACGAACAGGTTCCACTTCAGAGCATAGGCCCGTCTAGTGGACGGTGCTCGAGCTGAAGCGATAGTGAGCGCTACCTCCTGGGGTAGGTCACCTAGAACCTCTGCGTCCCTAGAACCTCTGCGTCCCTGATCTTGCACAGTGTCTGTGCTAGTAGGCTCACTGGGGGAAACGCATATTTGTGCAGGCCCCGGGGCCAGCTGTGTGCCAGTGCATCCGTGCCGAGCGTTGCCTCGGCTAGGGAGTAGAACCACTGGCAGTGGGTGGTCTCTGGAGATGCAAACAGGTCTACCTGAACAACTCCGAACCGCCTCCAAATCAGCTGAACCGCCTGGGGATGGAGGCTCCACTCCCCTGGAAGTGCTGCTCGAGACAGCTCGTCGGCTGCCCGATTGAACACTCCTGGGATGTAGATGGCACGAAGGGACCTCAGATGCTTCTGACTCCAGAAGAGGAGGTGGCGGGCGAGTTGCGACATGCGACGGGAACGTAAACCGCCTTGCCGGTTGATATACGCAACGGTCGCAGTCTCAGTCTGCTTCTGTGCTGCTGAGAACTGCTGGGCAAAGCTCTCGACAGCGTCGCTGAAAAGGCCGGTCTGCGACACGGGAGCATTCAAGAACTGTACCTTCTCCTGCTCCTTCATGTCAGCTAGACACAGCCAGAGATGGCGCTCCTGGACCACTAGCGTGGACATCGCACAACCCAGAGACTGTGCAGTCACCTTTGTCGCTCGAAGCGCGAGGTCTGTCGCAGCACGCAGTTTAGGTAGAACCGCCAGGTCGTGGCCACCCTCATGCAGGTCTTTCAGGGCTTTGGCCTGGTGGACCTGCAGTAACGCCATGGCGTGGAGGGCAGAAGCCGCCTCCTCACAAGCTCTGTAAGCACTGCCAGTTAGACCTGACGAATACTTACAGGCCCATGAGGGAAGACACGGGTCACCCTGCAGAGTGGTAGTGGCTGTTGGACACAGTTGCATGGCCACAGACCGCTCCACCGAGGGGATGCCCACGTACCCCAAAGCGGCCCCACCATCGAGGGTGGTGAGGCCGGAGGAAACGAGTGGTGCAGAGGGCCCAGCCTGCTCCAACGGCAGCTCCACCGGCTGCGGAGTGCTTGAGGGGTGAGAAACTCCACTTGGGAAGCCCTCACCGTGATCCTCAAATCACCTCTGACTCCACCGGACGCAGCGCCACCCCAGGTGGATCGCGGCAGAGGGACTCCACCATGTTTGACATAGCGGAGTCTTTTATGCAACTCCGAGATGGTCATGTCCCCAGAAGAATAACATGCACCATCCACAAAAGATTCCTCAGCGTGCTTAATGCCCAGACACGTGAGGCAGCGATCGTGACCGTCCTGAGGCGCCAGGAAACGACCACACCCAGAAACGCACGGGTGATAAGACATCTTTAAAAAGACATGATCACCCGTGTTACTCTTTTAGAGAAATTGCTCTTTTAGTGCTGAAGCACGCAGGGGAGGTGGCCACCGCACACTCCTGGTGTGGCTGTCTGCATGATCTTTGTTGAAGCCGTGAGTAGTGATGCACCACTGCTCGGCTCCGAAGCGAAAGGATGAATTAATGCGGTGCACCTGCTGCCTCTTATACCCATGCTGCGGGGTGTGGCAGCTGGATGCGGAATCCACATGCCAATGTCCATTGGCTTGTTTAGTTACTCGAAGTGGATTGGTTTCTCTGGCGAGATCCCAGAACAATTTTGCTTATGATTAAACTTGTAAGAAAATATAATTTAATTTAATTAAGGATATAAGTAGATATTATGACATATTAATATAGGGCTGTGAAAGATCTAACTGTGGTTAACCTATTTTTTGATTTTCTTTTTTAAGGAAAAAAAAATGTGTGAAATATCTGTATGTTTTTGAAAAAAATTGCATAAACATGTATAGCAAAATATACACTATTGTTCAAAAGTTTCTGGTCAGAAAGATTTTTTTAAGAAATGTAATATTTAATTCAGCAATGATGCAATAGACTGATTTTAAGTGTTGTTACAAAAGCTCTTTTGAACTTCAATCAAAGAATCCTGAAAAAAAAAAGATCATGGTTTCCACAAAAATATTAAGCAGCACTGTTTTCAACATTGATGATAATAAATGTTTCTTGAACACCAGATCAGTATATTAGACTCATTTCAGAAGGATAATGTGACACTGAAGACTGGAGCAATGGCTGCTAAAATTCAGCTTTTCCATGACAAGAATAAATTACATTTTAAAATATATTCAAATAATTATTTTAAATTGTAAACAGTTATTTTAAATTGTAATAATATTTCACAATATTACAGTTTTCACTGTTTTTGACCAAATAAATGCAGCCTTTTGAATGGTAGCATTGCTGCTTGGTGAGCCATCTTTTTTAACCTTCATTAAAGATTTTTTTTTTTTTTTGTGACTTTAATAATATAAGTGTTAAAGCTTAATTATATGCATTATTTCTTTTCCTGAAAAGGAACACATTTCTGGTTTGGTGTCAGTGAATGGGCTGGTAGGTGTACGTAGAGTTTGTAAAACGTGTTTTATTACATTTCTAAGATGCAATAAAATGTAATGGGAAAAATTGATTATATTAACTGAATATGTATATTTCATTTGTATCAAAAACTCAAAAGTCAGATTTATTGTTATATTCAATAAATTCAGGAAACAGCAGTGCAAACATATAACACATTTAGCAAGTAATACAGTAAATTACAGACAATAAATAAGTACAATAAATATAATGTGTTAGAAGAAAAAAAAAAAGCACCGTTCCACACATGTAGCCACTCTCTTTTTATAGTGTTAGTGTTAGTATCTTTTTTTGTAAGCTCCAGATATTAAATGTTTTAGGTGCACTCACTCATGCAGTTCCTTAGATGTGATTTACTGCTCATCATCTTGTATCTCTGAGAGCAGTCTTGCCCTGCAGCCATAAATCTGTTTACTTTAATAGTGAGCTGTTTTCACTTGCTGATCTTAAACGCTGTGCTGTTTGCCACCAAAAGTATGTTTGCAGCATTGCTAAATCACATGGAAATGATACTGTGATTTATCTCCTAAACGTATTTAGAAAATAAACAGGCAGGGATAGATCTTGGATCTTGACCCTTATTTTCCTCACACCCAGTACCTTTCAGGTCAATATGACTTCAAAATGGAATCTGGTTTGTAATCTTAAAGGGATAGTTCACCCCAAAATTAAAATCCTGTCATTTATTTGCCCTCAATTGTTCCTGTATGAGTTTCTCTTCTCTGCTGAGCATAAAAGAAGATATTTTAAAGAATGTGTATAACCAAACAGTTGATGAACCCCATTGTCTTCTATAGTATGGGGGGAAAAAATTCAGTTGAACTCAACTGCTGCTTTTTGGTTACCAACATTCTTTAAAATATCTTCTTTTGCATTCAGCAGAAGAAAGAAACTTATGCAGGTTTGGAACAACTTGAGGGTGAGTAATTTTTTTGGGGTGAACTATCCCTTTAATATAGATTTTTCAGTCATATTGTGCACAATTCATCAGCTTTCATAATGTTTAATCAGAAATAAATAAATTGCTCCACTCTAAAATGACTTCAGAGACTGAAAATGTGACGGTTAACTTGTGTAGCAAAAATTATGCCAAATAAAATTAAAGTATAAAAAAGCATTAAACCTGACCTTCAGGTTAACCAAGTTCCTATTGGATAAAATATTTCCCTCTTCAATTTTTTTTCCTTGAATATCCTGTTTCACTTGGAAAAACATTACATTACAAATGTAAAATGGGTTACTTGTGTAAAAAAAACCCCTAAACTTTAAAGGAAACTTAAAAAAAAGTATTATGCCATAACAATGTACAAGTTATACAGAATATGTGTTTATTAGGAGTATTTTCTACTTGCAGCGTAAATGTAATATGCTGCAATGACTTTGTTTATTTTGACAGAAGTTTATTTTATAAGACAAAAAGGCACTTATTTCTTCCCTGGCTCCTTTCTGCATGTAAAGTTTGAAATGATTTGCTAAGAAGAATAACAATGCCTTCTTTTTTCTGTTTTGCAGGTGTATCTGGAATACAAGAGGCAGCCTCTTTCGATCAGTGCATCAGCACTGAAAGTGTAGCATGGGCAATATAACAGGATATGCCATCAGACTCTAGTGGCTGGCAGGATTTGGATAGGAGGCTGAAGATGAGGAAAACATGAGTGTTTGCAGACAAATGAACTGGGTGGCTGTCTTTTCCCACCAGTGATAATCTACACAAGCCCTGCCTGCTCTGGGAGTCTCTGCAGAGAGTGGCCAATACAATCTACAAAAGGTCATCCCATTTCTACTTCGGTAAGTGTGAAAAACGGCAGAATAAAAAAGCAATATATTGATAAAAACCCCGCTGGTGCTGTCTGTCTGTGCTTTTTCTTTCATAAATGTAATGTTTTTTGTTCTGTTTCAAATCAGTGTTTGGGTTTGTATGCTTAAAGAAGAATATGAATGCGGTTTGAAGGAAATAGTACATTAAAAGTGCTGTGGTAGAGCTGGCCTTTGTTCTGTGCCTGTTACTGTTGCCCTTCCTGTACAAGTTATGGCCTCTGTCATGACAATCCAAATGGCTCCATAATTTCCTGTGGTCATAGAGGTCTATTGAAAGGTTGAGTGGACTTTTGTAATGGGTTCACTGAGCTTTATTGCAGTCTGGATGGGAGACAAATAATGCCATCATTTAACTTCTGGCCTTGCCCTGCGATCGAGATTAGGAACAGCTGGACACAACTGTCCAACAGTTTCGATTTGAGGGCTAGTATAGACTATTGAGTTTTGTAGCTGAACTCCACTGAATACAAAAGATGGTTAGTCTGGAAAATTCCAGATTTTTTTTAATTTATTTTTTTTATTTATTTGTTTTGTTAAAGCTGCTCTTATTGAAAAAGCGGTGCGATTTTGTAGTAGAGATTAGCATTACATTTGACCGTTTCAACATTTAGTTAATTCATAATAAATATTGCATTTTGGAAACAAGAGCAGGGTCAAACCGTACAATTTATATATAGTTGCTAATGTAATTTTAAGGTAAAACAGTGTGAAGTTTGTTATGAACAGGCATCTTATTCTGTTCAATATCAATGAGCCCATAATTGTTTGTAGGCTGATAATTTAACTATATCAAATTTCTATAATAAAAAAATATTATAAAATATATAAAAATATTTCTTTAAAAAATTTCACAAATAAAAAAATTATATACTAAAAATGAATAACTTGCTCCACTCTAAAATGATTTCAGAGGCACCAGGACACACTGATATCCATTAACGTTTAGTGATATCAGATGTCATTCTGAAATTGTAATTTTTAACAGTAAATTACTGCCAATCAGTGTTAATGTAGAAAATATTATGACAATAATTGCAAATAACAACAACAACAACAACAAATAATAATAATAATATTTAAAAAATTAAAAACTGTCAGTTAATAAATTAAGATAAAAACATTATCATTGCGATCATTATATCAAGATGCTTTTGGGGGTAAACTTGACTTTAAGGTCAATCAATTCCTGATGGATAATGTATTCTACTTTGTCCAATAACTTACAAATGGCTAATATTCTTTAATAATGGCTTAGTATTCTTTAATAAAAAATATTTTGTATCATACAATTATTTAAAAATATATATATTAAAAAAAATCTATCTTCTCTTCTTAAAAAAATCTGACTTCTCCCCAGTCTGATTGTTAATTGGTTTCCAGATGTGTCTCCTTAGTTCCTTCGTTATCCTGTCTTTATAAGCCCCAGTCCATTCATGTTTGTCAGTCCTTGAATGTCTTCATGTGCTCAATGTTCCCTGTTTGGATTATTAAAGTCTCTCAGTTCGTGAATTCTCCGTGTCTCCTCGTTCCTGGCTCCAGCGATCGTGACAGAAGGACTGACCAAGACAGTAACCTCCGTGTGTATACCCTCCGTTTTTGTTTCTGTTTTGTACTCAGTGTTTTTTCTTTCCGTTGTGCCCCATGGATCCTCTCATCCAGCCCGAATTCCTCCTCCTCCTGCTGGAACAGGGGGACAGATCTCTCGAGGACCATACAAGACTGTTCCTGTGTGTAGCTAACGCCACCAACTACCCGGACGACGTGCTCTGTTCATTCTATGACGCAAGCTTGAACACCGCGAGCAGAGCGTTGTCGTCCAAGGATGGTCCTTGAGTGGAATTCGCCGCCTTCATGGAGTGGACACTGGCGAGGCACGGATCCCCGTTCACCGCCTGTGCTGAGGGGGATCTCGCCAGTGACACTCCTGACCCAGAGTCCTGCCAACCAACTCCCTGCGGTGCGGAGCATCACCCCGAGCCCACCGATGACGGAGAGCCATTTCCCGTTATGATCAACGAGCCAGCGCCAAGCCGAGCGACTGAGCGGAAGATCGTCCCGGAAGTTGAGCCCAACACGTCAGATCAGGTGTGAGAGCCGGCGACGGTGCCCACCACGAGGGAGCCAGCCGTGGATGGTGTGAGCACGGAGTGGAGCTCTGCCCCCTGCACCGCGGGTGAGCTGATAGGACATCTGGGGCTGCTGGACTTAGAAGCGATCTGATGGACTGGGTAACTGACCTGGAGGTTGACTTTCCCCCTCTCCTCTCTCCTTCGTCTCCTGGATCACCGTCGTCTCCGCTGGTCCCAGCCAGCTCCGCTCCTCCCGAGCGCCCTCCTGTGCCCGCTCCTCGCAAGCGCCCTCCAGTGTCCGCTCCTCCAGAGTGCCCCCCCTGTGCCTGCTCTTCGAAAGCGTCCTTCAGAGTTTCACCCTGAAAGCCCGGAGGCTGACAAATGCCCGCCCTCCCACCCGCTCCTGCCTCCTCCACCGCTGTCGTCTGGCAGCCCCTCTGCTCGCTCTCATCCCACCATCAATGCGGTGCGAGCTCTGCGGGTCTGCCATTCTCCATCATCGCCGTGGCTGGAGAACCCCTCACCTCCGCCTCCAGCCTCCGAGGCCCGGACTCCGCCTCAGCCCATACACCCAGCGGCTCCCTCGCTTCCACCGTCACCTGTCTATCCATCAGCTCCACCGGGCTCCCTCGTCCCTCCGGCTCCACTTTGGTCGGGCGTCGACCTGCCATCGCCTCGGGACTCCTCTCCTCTGGCTGCGCTTCGTCGCTCCATCCCACCGGCTCCGTTGGGCTCTTTCCTCCCGCCAGCTCCACCTTGGTCCTCAGTCGCTCCGGCTCTGCCGCGGATCTCCGCCTCTGCCTTGGTCGCCAGAGCCCTCAGCTCCACCCTGGCCCCCCGGATCCTCATCATCCCCCTGGCTCGTTGTCTCTCCGTCTCCGCCTCGGGCTCCTCCACCACCTGCTCCGCCGCCGTTGGTCGGCCCCCTGGAGTCGGCGGCCATCCCTCCTCCATGGCTCCTCCCTCTGTCGGCTCCACCATGGGCCATCATCATGGCTGTGGCCTGGGTCCTGCTGTGCGTCTCCTGCTCAGGGTCCCTCCTGTCTCTTCCCTGGCTCCTCCCTTGGACTCTGTTCACTGGCCCCCTCCCGGGGGTTCGTCCTCCTCCTGAGCCGCCTCTGTAGTTCCCACCCGCTCCTCCCCATGTTACTACGGTGCGAGGACGCACCTTCCGGGAGGGGGCGTTATGTCAGGATTTTGGACTGTGTTTGTTGTGGTTTTTTTGCTCCCCATGTGTTTCGTGTCTCAGTTTCTCCCCAGTCTGATTGTTAATTGGTTTCCAGGTGTGTCTCTAGTTCCCTCGTTATCCTGTCTTTATAAGCCCCAGTCCATTCAGTTCATGTTTGTCGGTCCTTGAAAGTCTTCATGTGCTCAATGTTCCCTATTTGGATTATTAAAGACTCTCAGTTCGTGAATTCTCCGTGTCTCCTCGTTCCTGGCTCCAGCGATCGTGACCGTTATTAAATTATTAGTTTTTTAATTATTAACTTGAAATGAGCTGTAAATGCTGGCAAAGTCATCTAAATGTAAAAATAGGGGAAATAATAATATACAATAAAATATCCATTGTGAGCTAAAAATATAAACCCGATATTGTACCATTCATTTGTGCATCCCTAATCCTTTGGCATTCCCATTAATTTGGGCCATACTATCCATCAAACCCTGACTGCTTGGTAAAAATTCCTAGATGTATTTTTATGGGTGTGTCTCAGTCTACTCATATGGACCAAATTGGATCTGAGTGATCTACACGAGTAAGTGTTGCTGTGAGAGGCCTAATGAATGGCTTCAGGAACACTTCTCGCTCTCAGCTATTCAGCCAGGTGTTCTCATTAGCACCTTCTCTTCTGTTGGCTTTGGTGAAGAGAGATGTCAGGTTGGAATGAAATCATGCTGAATTCACCATGCTTTCAATTTTGACACACATTCTCCTAAATCCTTCTGAGACTATACTCTTAATGTTTTGTTGAGTCATGTACGCTCTGACAGACTATTCATTTTGCACTGAGTGCATTTACATGCACGATCGTACACCAATTATGCCTAAGATCTAAAAATGATTTTTTTTTTTTCCTCTAACTTTGCTCTGCTTATAAACACCATCGGATGTCTTTTTTCAGAGTGTGCATGTTTTGTGCATATGTGCGTTTTTGTTTTTAAGAGTTGAGGTTAGGCTACATGTTGCTAATGTGATATTTGGGACAAGTGCAAATTTGTATCCATTTCTTTCTCAGAATGCTGTCACAACAGGTTGAACAACAGGTGTCCAGGCGTATAAGAATAGGCTTATCAAACCTTTAATTCACTGACAGAACCCTGTTGGATCCCTTATTGTCCAGGGCAACTGGTTTAATTTCTAATTATTAATGTGGATATTAGAAGTTTTATTTATTTTTATTTTAGATGTTGACTGTTTATCTGGAAAAAACAGAAGGGTAGAAGGTTTATCTCTACCAGATGGGGATTTCCTGGCTCTTGTCTTGTTGGCCATTGTACTGATGGGAAACTACATTATAGAAGATCCAGAGTGTAGATTAATGGCGGGGTAACTGGGTGAAAACAGTGAGTTAGAGGGAACAACTCTCTGGAGATCGAAATCTGAAGAAAAATGTAATGCAGTCGGTCAAACTCCCACCCACTCTGAATCTTCATTACAGTCCAGTGGAACTTCACACAGGAGGTTAGGAGCTGTGTCACTATTGGCTGCACAATCAGCCTACAGTAGTTACATCTTGCGTTAATAGTGATGCTGAAATGAATGTGATCTACTCCACATAGTATTTTGGCACAAATTCATTGGCATTTGGTAGAAGCTGGCCAAATTAGGTAGATGCCAACATAGACACTCTCTCAGTCTCATCATTTAAAAAAAAACAAAAACAACAAAAAAAAAATGTATTATTTAACCTACATTACATATGGTTTTCTTGTAAGTATAAATGGTTTACCTCATACTGCAGTGTGTTTTATATGGTGAACTATTTGCTGCTGAAAACATAAAACCAACAATATTCAAGAGAGATTCAGAAACCTATTGTATTTTTTCCCTATTCAGCCTAATTCATGTTGTTCAATCTATATAGTGTTGTGCCTCTTTAAAAGAATAGTTGCACTCAAAAATTCTGAAAGCTTTGTGAAAATGTGCTCACTCTCAGGCCATCCAAGATGTAGATGAGTTTGTTTCTTTATTGCATCAATTAGCGTCTTGTGAAGTGAAAAATTGACTGTTTTGTAATAAACTAATCCATCAAGGCGTATTTAACTTCAAATTGTTGCTTCCGGCAAGCACCATTTATAAGCTAACAAAGTCCAAAAAAGTTCTGAACCAATATGCAAATATGTTGGTGGATTTTGATGTGAGAGGATAACAAGGCATGGACTTTTTCATTTGAGGAATTGTTATTATGGATTATGGTATTTTGGCTAAAAGCAATGGTTTAAAGTTAAAATGTCTTAGTGGATTCGTTTCCTACAAACACAAAGCTTTTTATTTCACAAGATATTAACTGATGGACTGGAGTCATGTGGATTACTTGTGGATCATATAGATTTTTTTATCAGCTGTTTGGACTCTCATTCTGACGGCACCCATTCACTACAGAGGATCTGTTGTTGAACAATAATGTAAATGATGTAATGATGCTAAATTTCTCCAAATCTGTTTTGCTGAAGAAACAAACTCTACATCTTAAATGGTCTGAGGGTGAGTGAATTTCAGCAAATTTCCATTTCAGGGTGAAATGCTCCTTTAATAGATTTCAGTATTTGATTTTGATAACATTTTTGTTTAGCTTGAACCTGAACCTAAACCTTTGTTTAGCTTGGTCATTAGACCATGTTAGACCATTTTGGACCAGCAACAAACCAGTTAGCTTCAAATTTCAGAAAGAAAGCATTATGCAGTATTTAGTCTACAGCAGAAATTCCAAGATATATCATGCAGCTGTTACAAAGGTTCCTTTTCTGCAGCCAATTTAGAACTAACAGTTGTCTAGTTAAATCGTTTGAGGTCGGCATGTACTATTCTTGTAGGGGAGATCAGGGAGTGTTGTAACACATTTCAGTGTCGATAGTTCATAGGTTTTTTGTGCTAAGGGTCTCAAACTTTGATATAATTTTCTTTGTAAAAGTCTTTTTAAAAAATGTCTATGTAATAATATTAATAATGTGATTATAATAGCCATGATACCTAAATTTCCATTGTTGCATTTTTGAGTAACACTTTAGTATAGGGAGCAATTCTCACTATTAACTAGCTGTTTATTATTAGCGCTTATAAAGCACATATTCGCATAACCATATTCCACATCCCTAATCCTACCCAATACCTAAATTTAACAACTACCTTACTAACTATTAATAAGCAGCAAATTAGGAGTTTGAGACAAAAGTCATAGTTAATGGTTTGGTAATAGGGAAAAAAAAAGTGTGACCTATTTATGTTATAATTTTTACACAAAATTTACACTTGTACTGTCACCTGTGGTGGTCAGGACCATCGTGTGGAGCTCTTTTCTAATTGGCTATACTGATGTTACACTAAACATGATGTTACAGTTATAGACAATATATTAAGATCTCAGTTTTGGAATGAGAAAATGTCAGAAATGATATTGTTAATAAAACAATCTGTTTCACTGCATGAATAGTGCAGACAGAGCTGTGGCTAAATGTGCTTTAGCTTTTATTTTTAGACTCCTTATGTGTGGGCCTAATTCTATTGCCTGGAGTATTGCAGTGTGCTATGTATCACATTATGCAATTATAATGATTCTATATACTTATTTTATACACTACTTATGAGAATGACAGCACCCTGCAAGCATTTAGCCTACAGCTCATGTGGAATTTGTTACAGACATGTTTCAACAACAGCTGTCACATTTTGAAGAACTTCAAGAAAAGTTAAAGTATATTTCCTCATAAATAAATGCCAATTTTGATGACATATATCAATTAGCAAAATTACAATTTGATTTAGATGTCATGAAATAATCAACCTGTAGCAAGCAAATAAAGTTGGGTGAGTATGGTTGAATGGTTGAATCTCAGTATATTTCAATCATTTGCAATTAAAACCAGAATCAAAAATTTTTTGTAGGCATGAGCTATTTTCATATTTTTCTGTTTGCCCCCAGTTTATTTATACACACCAAAAATGCATTAAAAAAGCCAGAATAATTCTGTAAAATACAGAAAAAAGGTAAACATATATATACTAAACAACCTGTAAATTTTACTGTTCAGAACTGTAATTTGCAAAAATAATATAATAAAATAGCAAAATATAAAATAAAATAATACAATCAATAATTAAAATAATATTTTTTAAATTTTAAAAATTATTTTTGAAAATTGTAAAAATTAATAAAACATTTTAAAATTACATTTGTACAATTTTTAAATGTTTTACGTTCAGTCGTATTTCCAAAATGACTGGCTTGAGGGCTGGCAAAGATGAAGATGCCGTTGAGTCATGCTACTAGATCAGACGAACAGATCTCCCTCCATGGTCTTATGTAGATCAGTGGGACTTGTTGCCATGGCAACAGCGGCAGATGGAGCATAGCTACACTTCAGCATCAGCGTGGATAGGAGAGAAAGCCTGGAGTCCCTGAAGAGGCAGTGTGGTAGGTGGTGTAACACTAGTTCCTGCAGTCGGCCCCCCTTCTTCCTCTCAGACACCCACTCTCAAGACTTACCAGTCTCTGTGTCTGTTACTTCTTGTGAGTAAGGTCTCATGATCGCTCTTCTGCTGTTGAATGACACATTATTCTGATGTTTGCATTTAGATTCAAGTCAAAAGATAAAGGAAATTCAGTCAGGAAACGTAAAGCTTACATTAACACACGTGCATGGCATGAATGGAGCTGCTCATATATTTGCACTGTATCTCAGCGTAATCTCTATTTGTTGCAGGCATGTATTTTCTTATCATGATAATTAAAAAAATTGGAGGGCCGTGCAATGCAATCACAGTAGGGTAATAAAAACAATCTTGGGGCCATGCAATAAAATATTCTGTGCACAACTCAAGTTTTCAAATTTGCAGAATTCTCATATCTACGGCTAGATGAGATTTGTATGGTTCAATCCTGTTCTCCTTCATAATGTTTCCATGACATTCCACTTGGATTGTCTCCATGACATCCCACAATGTTTCCATGGCACCATGAATACCTAAACCTGTCTGCCAGGTTAAGATATGTAAACCAGATTCATAAAAAATTATAAAGTGCACAAGATAAAAACATTCAATGTTCTTCAGCACTTCAATGTACAAGGGGTTAATTTTTTTAATTAGAAAAATGTTGTTTGATTTTTTTTTTCAGCTTCTTGCTTTTTTGCTATAAAGTCACACTCTGGGTTTCCATCCAATGATGTGTATTTAACTGGAAAAATTGGAATATCGCCTAAAACATTTGCGAATAAGCACCATTTCCATCCAACGAGTCCAAGAGAACAAAATCATCACTTCCTGATGAACTGGCACTAAATATCACTGAAAAGTAGGAAAACCAACTAAAAATTTTTCCAATTTAAGTTTTTTTTTTTCTCTTGAAATTTGGCGTATCCATCACTCATTTCTGATGCGATACTTCAAAATGTGCATAAAAACAGGGTGATGGAAACTGCTTTAGAAACTTCATGTTTTCATGATTATTTTTTTCTTTTCATTTTTTCTTTTAAATATATTTTATGTGATTTATATTCCATTGTTTTACCATTTAGACCCAGACTTTCCATCTTAAAATACGAAAATACATCACAAAATACTAACACTTTTAAAGCCAGGCGTTTAATAATCAAAAATCATTCAAATATTTGTAGTGTGAAAATGATTAACAGAAATATTTATGCAAATTATGACTGACCCTCAGTGGCATAATTTTCACAGACCAGTAGTTTTGCCCCTAGAAAGGTTTTATCAAAATTTAATGTAAAATATGAAAACCTGTTTCCACCATGGGATAAAAAAAATTAAAAAAGGTAATTGATGACTTTTTCCTCACAAATCTGACTTTTTTCCCCTCAGAAATCTGAGCTATATCTCACAATTCTGTTTTTGTTTACCTCCACGAAATAAATTAAAAAAAAAAAGCTAATTTTATTAACATTTCACAGAACATCTCACAATTCTGACTTTTTTCTCAGAATTGCTAGTTAAAAATATAAAGTCAAAATTGTGAGAATTAAACAAAATTACCTTTATAAATTTTTTAATCCTGTGGCAGAAACAAGCTTCCATACAAAATGTGCTCACCATTCAAGAGTCACTAAAATCACAGTTATCTCGGCAAAAGTCTCTCTGTGTTTGATTGTCTCTTCTTCTGCATGATTATGTGAGAGTTAATTGAGAGTTTTCTCATCATCAGCACTCCTGGCTGAGGTTTCACACTTCCCTCTCTCTTGCCGAGGCTGGCACAATCTCAGGTCTGCTGGTGAGCCCTGTGGCTCGCTTGTCGTCAAACCTTCATTATACCAGCATGGCAGCACATATCCAGTCTGTCACAACGAGGCGATCCCCTGTGCTTATCTGAGTGGATATAACATCAAGTTGAGGATGTCAGGACCTGAACAGTGTTGCTTTCAGTGTGTGTTTAGATGAGATAATAAATAGTTAAAAAATAATTGCATTTCGTTCAGTCAACTGGCATCTCTGTAGGTTTTTACATTTTACAGAAAGAAGGATCAGCTGAATATAAATACATTCAAAGCTCGTTCATTATTCTTATTCAAACTTATAAATTTGAAAGAGATTTTTATCAACAAAGGACCATCCCTCTGTAACGGAAAAGATAAAGCTCCCATGACACTCCATGTTCTGTTGAATATGGCTTGGGAGCTGATCCAAAGAAATATCTTAAATGATTTATTGCATCGTAGTGCAACACGGCAATGGTTTAGATACTCTCTGTTGCACAGAAAAAGATGTTTGCTTATCATAACACTAAGCATATTACTATTTCATGACACCAAATGTGCTGTGCTGAGTGTGGTAGCGGGAGCGAGTCAACATGTGACTTGTGACGTATGAATGCATACACTCTAAGAAAAGTCTGTAAAAATAGGGCCTAATGTGCTGCATTAATATGAAGGAATTTTTCGTATTGATTTTTCACAGGTGTTTTACCTGTATTTTGAATTACACATTATATTGTGTTTTAAGGTTAAAGGAAATGTCTGTAAACGTGACATATAATGTCCTGGCAGAAACTTTCCAGTACTGATTTTTTCCAGGCTTGTAATGTTTTTGCCTTCTGAAAAGGGACATTTTGTATAAAATATCTGATTAAAGGGGTCATCGGATGCCAAATTCACTTTACAAGTTGTTTGAACATAAATGTGTGTTGGAAGTGTGTGTACACATCCATCCTATAATGCTAAAAATCCACCCAGTGTTTTTTTTTTTTTAAATACCTATTTTAAAATCCCCTTTCTCAAATCAGGCTGTTTTGAGATTCCTGTCAGAATGACATAGTTCTGTACAGGCCCCTCCCATGATAGTTGATTGACAAGGCTGTCTTACCTTAGACCCGCCCTGAGTGATCTGAGAGCTGTCCGCCACTGTGTCGACTCCGGTGAAGGGGAAGACAAAATGTCTCAGGTTAAGTGATTGAGGTGTTTTGTTGTTGGATGTAATAATGAATATAGCAGTCGTCATTTACTTCTGACATCTGAGCCGCTGAAGACGCAGAGGATTAACGTTACTTTCGTTTTTGAAGGGAATGCGCCAATCCCGATCTACATAAATGTGTCTATGTTCGTGCGAATCATTCGTGATCCAGCTTCATCTACAGAAGAAGTGAGTATAAGGGTTTTTATGAATCTTTGCAAATCGCCTTTCCTAATATGTGCTAGTTAGCCAGTTTCGCGGCTGAAGTTTACAGTCTGCTCATCACCCCACGGAAGAGAGGGGCGGGGTCAGCAGAGTCATTAGCATTTAAAGCGACATGCACTAAAAAACAGCTTGTTGAAAACACAGCTGATTTTGAAAGGGTAAAAAGGGTGTTTTTACACTACCATTGAGAAATTTTAACCAAAGTATGTTATAGACTTTTCATTAACACCCTAAAGAATCATATCAACTTGTGGAAAATGGGCATCCGATGACCCCTTTAAGATTAGATTATTTCCCTGCTAAGCGATTAATAGCAGATGTGTCATGGCCATTCAAACAGATTTTTGAGCTATATGGATTTTTAATTCAGCGCAATTAAAAAAAAGTATATTTTTTTGTCATTTTGTCACAAGAAGTGTTTGTCTAAAATGCAGTGGTAGAACTTTGGTAAAGCTTCCTATGTGGTTGACTTTTAACTTTAATGATAAGGGTGTATTTTTTTCAATAGATTTAATCTATAAAAATGGGTTTTTCATTTAGTTTTAAAATATCTTTTTAGCAAATATGCCTTGCAAAATATATGATTTTTTTAAAATATTGAATTATTTATTTAAAAAAATGTTGTCCCGTCTTTATGTAAAACAAAGCTAATGTTTACAAAGTAAATGCTGCTTATGCTGCTTAAATGATGCTTTGTCCCACAATTCTGCGCAAGTGAGTGACTTGAATCATTCGCTCGGCCAATTTGTAAAAATTTTGTTCATGACCAAGACAAGCCTTAATACTCTGTATTAAACGCCTATACAAATCTTCTAAGAGTCTCAAGAAAGATGGTTGTGACAACTATTCGTTCACAATTTGTAATAAAACACTGATTCATTCATGAATGCAACTCTACTACTGTGTGCAGCCTGTTCGAGCCACAGAAGCATATTATTCTATATATCTTGCTCAAAAGCTTTAAAACATTAACATTACTTTAAAAAGTATAAAATAATAATAAAAAAAAACATAGTGTGATATACTGTCATTCTTAACAATTTAGTTTTTTTCTGGGCACCATAAAAGTACATTACAATGGGGCCGTCCAATTTGAATGTATTATTTAGATATTTCAGAGTGTTCATTATTGCTTTATCCTTGTGCTTTGTTAAAAAAAAATAAATAAAAATTCCTTTCGGTAAAATGTTCCTTCATTTTGATATCATTATTTGTGCCTTTCAAAAGTCTTCTGGTACAGCCTTAACTCTCATCCAAACAAATCAGATCAGATGTTTAGTTTGACAGGCAATGGGTTTGAAAGGCTAATCCTGATGCCTGACTGAAATGAAATCTGCCTAATAATTAAACAATAACAAAGGAGAAGGGAAGACAGTGACTTGGAGCACCCCAGAGACAGTTCTTGGAATACTTTAAGCATAGATTTGCCAAATAGAATTGCCCTGCCAGGCAGACAAGTGATTAACCAGTCTGCCTCAGACAGCTGAGATTAACAGAGATATGTGGTGTGCACAAAACATTTGTTTGCATTCAAATCCATTTGGCCCCATGCAGTAGTCCAATTCAGTTCCGTAAAGGTGAATTATATCGCTGTTTAACTCTTGCTTTGGGCCTCAGGATTCCATGTTATATTCATGCCATCTGTTACACAAGCTGATCTGACACAAATATGCATCTGTTCAACTAGTATGTTAACATTATTCCAGAAACTAGCCCCACCTGAGGGGACAAATCACAACGTTAGTTTCAAAGTGCATCTGTGTGTTGCGTAATATATTAATGTCCCTAAAAAAGAAAGTGAATAAAAGAGAAAATAGGCCAAAAAATATGACGATATGACAGATGATGATATCTTGCTGAAGAGTTAAGCTTTGTGATATTAGGCAAGTAATCCAAGAGTACAACAATTTTTTACAAAACTAGAAATTTTAATTTTGTCCTAATATACATTCCATGGAGGTCAAAAATTTGGAATAATTCAGATTTTTTGTGTTTTTGAATTTTGTGCTTACCAAGGCCGTATTTATTTGATCAAAAATACAGTAAAAAATAATATCGTGAAATATTATTACAATTTAAGATCATTGTTGTCCATTTAAGTATACATTTTAAAATATAATTTACTCCTGTGATGGCAAAGCTCCAGATTTCAGTGTCTCATGATTCTTCAGAAATGCTGATTTGATGCTCAACATTTCTTATTATTATCAGTGTTGAAAACAGTTGAAGCGTCCAGGTCAGCAGTGGAGAACTGATTCATATTTTTGCGGAAACTGTGATACACATATTTCTGTCCATCTGTCATCTTTGATCAGTTTAATGCATCCTTTTTTTAATCTTACTCCAAACTTTTGAATGGTACTGTATTACAGTTTTCACAAAATTATTTAGCAGTACAATAATGTTTTCAACATTGCTAATGAAAATAAATGTTTCTTGAGCACTAAATGAGAATATTAGAATGATTTCTGAAGGATCATGTGACACTGAAGACTGGAGTAATGGCTGCTGAAATTCACATTTACCATTACAAGAATAAATCACATTTTAAAATGCATAAAAACAGTTATTTTAAATTGCAATAACATTTTACAATCTTACTATTTTGTGTTTTGTCCAAATAAATGACATACAATTATGTTACACTGAATGTCTACTGTAATTCAGCCATTTTTGGTCAGTAGGTGCCTTTGTCTCTGTGGAAAATGTGCTTAGCTGACAAAAGTTGGCATCCTATTTTGTCATTGTTTTGCTCTCTTTGAAGGATCAGGACCTAGTTCCTAATCCTGTTGTCCTACACTTCCTCTTCAGGCACTTTATCCATCTCCTCAGCTCTCACCCAGAAAGAATGGAGAAAAGGAGGTTGCTATGGCAACAGAGAGCCCACAGGGAAGCTTAGTACAAATAGTGTTGCAGGGATGAGATTCCTGCTTCAGATGAGGCGCAGAATTGTGCTTCAGAAGCTTTATATAGACAGTATAAATATTATCTTTTTTTTAAATTAAATAAGATATAGAGCGTCTCCTGCTTGGCCGTTGATGTATGATGCCATGCTGTCATAAAGCCTAAGTAATGAAACATTAGATAGTGAGTGTATTTCGGAAACTCTGAGTCTGCACATTTACACCTGCATATAGGATAAATTGGCATGTCATCACAATGCATTCTCAGGTGTTGGCAAAAGGATCTATTTTAGGGTACGTAGACGCACCTTTCATCATTAGATGTGCACAGGTCTGCCACACAAATGAGGAATTCTGTCCCGATTTTGTGAATAAAAAATATAGCTTTCAATCAGAAAAACGGACAGAAAAAGATTTTGAAGTTATTAGCATCAATGCCTGGCTATCTAGCTAGTATGCTAGCACTTATTTCTTAGCAAAAACACCCGTCAAAAACATTTTCTTTGCAAAAATAAAGCTGTATTCCTAGGGCAGATAAACAGCAATGCACCCTTGGCATAAAGACAGCAGATCAGTTTAAGCGAAATGACACTGCTGTTCCTATTGCTGGAATATTGCAAGAGCAAAAGTACAGCTCTGTTCCTAAAGCAGAAATAAAGCATTGCACCTTGAGCAGAACAACATTGCCTCATGGGCAGAAATACAGGACTCTACTGGTGTAGATACAGTATATACCTGTGGACAATTCATTGCTAATTTCTATATTTAATAAAGATAAAAGACTGCCTAGTTGAAGTTAACATGGTTTGGGCAGAAATTTAAAGCTTTTGGTAACACTTTAGTATTGGGACCAATGCTCACTATTAACTAGTTGCTTATTAGCATGCCTATTATTAATATATTGGCTGTTTATTAGTACTTAGAAAGCACATATTCTGCATGACCATATTCTACATCCCTAATCCTACCCAATACCTAAACTTAACAACTACCTCATTAACTATTAATAAGCAGCAAATTAGTAGTTTATTGAGGCAAAGGTTGTAGTTAATGGTTTGTTAATAGCAAGAATTGGACCTTAAAATAAAGTGAGACCAAGCTTTATGTAAATAAGAAACTCCACATTGACCTTGATTTCTGTTGGCTTTAACCCTTTCTGTACTTTAAATATAACATTTTACCTAAGAATGTCATCATTTATATAATTTTCCCCATGTCTTTTCAATCCAATATTTTTTTTTATTTCCTCTGTAAAGTGAGATCTTGTCTGAAGCTCCAAAATTGGCCAAAAGCACCATAAAAGTATCCTAAACGTAATTCATATGACTTATATTCCTCGTTTTTTAAATCCATATGATAATTTAAATGGGACCTATTATGCCCCTTTTTACAAGATGTAAAATAAGTCTCTGATGTCCCCAGAGCGTATATGTGAAGGTTTAGCTCAGAATACCACACAGATAAATTTTTATAGCTTGTTAAAATTGCCACTTTTAGGGTATGAGCCCAAACGCGCTGATTTTGAGTATGTTGCTTTAAAATAACAACATAGCTGGTCTCATGCTATCACAAACTTTATAAGTCCCACTTCTGATTATGAGCTCAACAACTTCAAGCGATCGACTCACATTGCTTTCATATGCAACTTTTAACTACCACATTCCTGTTCACGATCATTCTGATAGCACTTGAAGGCAGCATCAGTGAAAACAGGCAGAGACAGTGATAGCTTTAGCAATTAGCCTTACAGAGTGCCAAGAAGCTCTTTCAGAAAGGCCATTTGGAAAACAAACGCGTGATTCTTACTTTGTCTGGAGCTGACATTCGCGCACAAAGCGTTGGTATTGATTCCTAAACATTTAGGGGACGTTACCAATTTTTTTCCGGGATATTTCCTTCGAAAATGTAATTTAACCACAGTGTCCTCGGCTCAGATGGGGGGAGATTATGGCGACTCCTATGTTCATTAGTGCATCCCAAAACACACTGCTTATAATGCCTCTTTGGTGCTGACATTGTATATATCTCCAGTAATGGCGGACCGCAGCTTCTCACTCAGGGCTGTGTTTATACTAATAGGGCGGAGAGCATCACAAATGGGTGGGACTTTTCCCCCTCGGTGACGTGAACAGAGGGAGAATCTGAAACAGCTTTTTTGGAGAGACTGTTCATGATTTATTGGTTTTATTTAAAAAAATGAGTTGGTGGATTTTTAACATTATAGGCTGGTTGTTTTCACACACTGCAGCCACACAACTGTGTTCAAACACCTTATAAAAGTGATTTTTGCATAATAGGTCCCCTTTAATGTGAGAACCAGAAAGAAATCTTGCCTAGAGCTAAAACAAAACTTATAACTTCGTAAGTTTTGGACACACGAGGACAATGAAATTTGGTATCATGGACAAACAGGCTGAGGAATAAGCATAGAAAGCATGAAGAAATTGTGTTTGACTGAGCTGAAACATTTTGGAAAATAAACAAAATAAAGGATCATTTTAGTTTCACACTGGGTGCTGAGTGCATTTCTCCCACCTTCTTTATTTTTATTTATTTATTGTTCTGTATTATGATGTTATGTGAGCAAGGAAAGGTGAAATTGAGTTGTTATAACTGTAATGTCTCTTCACAAGCAATCTGTTTTATCTGATATTTTCGGAAGGAAATGGTGGGCAATAAAGACAGCCATTTTGAAGTAGCAGTAAAGAGCCTTGGGGGGGCCTTTATTTTTGAACAAAAGTATATTCACCTTAGTGAGTGGAAGAGGGAAGTAGTGTCCAGACACACCTGCGGGTCCAGAAAGTGCTGTAAAAGATATAGTATGTTTTCAGGGAGAGAGGAAATCCATGAGCAATACTCAGTGGTCATCATTAATAACAAAAATGCTCATGTTTTCCTGTTGAATGACTGTAGTTTAAGGGTTATGACCCTTTAATGTGTGTGCTCATATCTTTATTGAGGAAATAAGTCATCTAACACACAATGCAACTGACTGATACGTGTTTGTGTGCATCTCTGTCACACCTTTGACTCTAGTGAATTTTAGGCACATAAAAGGCTTGGCTACAAAATTTCTAAAATTGGATACTAAACATTTTCACCCACATGTGTAGGTTTTTGCCCTGAATAACGAAAAAAGAGTGACTAGTACAAGTTATTATGGTTTGGGTAGAAAGCTTTATGTAAGGCCTAAGCAACTCCCTTTTGACCCTGATTTCTGTTGGCTTTAAACTTTTCTGTACTTTCACACAAAAACGTCATCATTATTTCAACACATATTTTTTATTTCCTCTCTGAAGTGAGATCTTACACTGTCTAAAGCTCCAAAAAGGGCAAAAAGCACCACAAAAGTATCCTGAATTAATTTTTGCCTATATTTTACACATTTTACACGTCAACCCCAATAACAGGGTATTTTGCCACACTACATAGAGTATCACAAAAGCTACCATTAAACAGCCTATTATAGACTTTTCAATATAATATGAAACAATACTGAAACACAAAAGTATAACAATTATTCTCAAGCATTGTCCTGAGAACACAGAACAACTTTGTTTTCTACTTTGAATGTATAGTGTGGATTATTTACTTGTTTCCCCAACAGAAATGACAAAAATAGGTGCATCTTCTCCCTGTATGTTCCCAATCTATTTCACTAGTTAATCATCTTAATAAACACTAAATACTTTACTATGCGAAGAGCAGGAGGCTGAGCATTTGAATGGAAAGTGAAGAGCGCAGTGGCAATAGCCATGTTGGGATTAATTATGATCAATTCCCTTAGAATCAATATATTATCATGGGTCTGAATTCTTTTAATCGCTACTCTGAAAGAAGTTCACTTTCTTTTTCACCGCTGACAATAATCTGCTTGCTCATAATTGAAGATCACTGGAAATTATTGGATATGTATGCAGAGCAGGATAACAAATAGCTTTGATAAAAGTGTACAGCACTGCTTTGCTGGTTTTAATGAGTCTTCATGGAAATATTGTACATCATCAATATCACTAAAGGATACATTTAGTGTTTCATATAGGGAATTCCTAATAAAAGGGATTTTGTTTATTGCAAATGGTTTGATCAGTTTAATACTGGCAAAAAAATCACTTTCTTGTTCAATTTTACAACCATTATAACATTTCTCAACCTCGGAAGCTAGCGATATTGTAACTGCATATAATTTTTTGGAGCCTTGATTCTGGTTTGATGAATTGAAAGTAACACAGTAATATAAATGAAATAATATGAATATGAAATGATATAAAAAGATCATTATCCCCGCTCCTGGTGGATAAATTGATGCATTTATATTTCATGGCTTCTCTTGTGTTTGACTAAACTTGCATATTTGGTGTCATTTTATTGATATGTTCTGTTCTACTGCATTCAAAGGAATGTCTGTTAGGTAAAATAAGGTGAAAGTATAAAGAGACAAATCTCTGGGTGTGTAATGTGTTTCAGTAGCAGGTACATTTCACTGTCACTTCAGAGTGTTCACTTCAGTTAGCTGATTTGACAGCCTTGTGAAACTGAGAAGACTCTGCTAGCAGCGTATTTAAAACACATAAAGCTTCTCGCTGAGGTGCTATGCCAAGATCCTGATCTAAGCACTAAAGGGCCCCTGTAGATAGAGATGGGCTTTAATGAAGTAGTCACTACTTGAGCATCCTTGTAGGAATTTTTATGAAACCAAAAAATGCAAATTAGCCCAGTGTTGCTGCAGTGGTTGTCAGCGTTGTACAACTTAAGCCTGGCTTACACAGACATATAAAGTTATTCACATTTGAGCATTAGAAAGTTGCATGTTAGGTGCTTCATTTGCATAGTGGATGCCTAAAGCATGTTCAATACTCATGCTCAGTTTAGAAGCTACATTTTCTTTCAATTTAACATTTTGTTTATTTAGAAGCTTTTTGTTTGTTTGTTTGTTTGAACATTTGAACATTGAAGCATATTTTTCGATTCTGTTACTTTAGTGAGATGTCAAAGAGAGAGAGATTCGACCCCAAAAATAAAAGTTCTGTCATAATTTACACTTCCTCATATTGTTTCAAAACTGTATGATATTCCTTGTTCTGTGGAACATAAAAGAAAATATTTGAAGAAATGTTTTTGTCCATACAGTTGAAGTCAAGGGGCTCCAATGTAGTTTGGGCTGGAATGTTCTTCAAAATATCTTTTATGTTCAACAGAAGAATGAAGTTCATAGAGGTATGGAACCACATATGGGTTAATGATAACAGAAATTCTCATTTTTTCTTTTTATTGTGACCTGTACAAAATGTTGATTCTACAAACATAATAGACAGTCCAGCTGATGTTATGTTTCAAGTAAGCTACGCTAACTATTTTTATGGTATACTTGAGCAATTTCCTGAACAGTCTTAGTAATGTCTTGAACTTTAGAACATGGAGGAACATAAAGGAAATTGTCTTTGCTTTCATAGCAAGTATATGAATTGCACTTTGCTCCTTTTAAGTACACAGAACATCAAATATATATACACCTATATTAGGTACACCTGTTCAATTGCTTGGTAACACAAATTGCTAATCAGCTAATCACATGGCAGCAACTCAATGCATTTAGGCATCTAGATGTGGTGAAGACGATTTGCTGAGGTTCAAACCGAGCATCAGAATGGGGAAGAAAAGGGATTTAAGTGACTTTGAATGTGGAATGGTTGTTGGTGCCAGACGGGCTGGTCTGAGTATTTCAAAAACTGCTGATCTACTGGGATTTTCACGCACAACCATCTCTAGGGTTTACAGAGAATGGTCTGAAAAAGAGAAAATATCCAGTGAGTGGCAGTTGTGTGGACAAAAATGCCTTGTTGATGTCAGAGGTCAGAGGAGAATGGGCAGACTGGTTAGAGATGATAGAAAGGCAACAGTAACTCAAATAACCACTCGTTACAACCAAGGTATGCAAAATACCATCTCTGAACACACAACACGTCGAACCCTGAAGCAGATGGGCTACAGCAGCAGAAGACCACACCGGGTGCCGCTCCTGTCAGCTAAGAACAGGAAACGGAGGCTACAATTCGCACAGGCTCACCAAAATTGGACAATAGAAGATTGGAAAAACGTTGCCTGGTCTGATGAGTCTCGATTTCTGCTGTGACATTCAGATGGTAGGATCAGAATTTGGCATAAAGGACATGAAAGCATGAATCTATCGTGCCTTGTCTCAACGGTTCAGGCTGGTGGTGGTGGTGTAATGGTGTGGGGGATATTTTCTTGGCACACTTTGGGCCCCTTAGTACCATATGAGCATCGTTTAAACGCCACAGCCTACCTGAGTATTGTTGCTGACCATGTCCATCCATTTATGACTACAGTGTACCCATCTTCTGATGGCTACTTCCAGCAGGATAATGCAGCATGTCACAAAGCTCAGATCATCTCAGACTGGTTTCTTGAACATGACAATGAGTTCACTTTACTCAAATGGCCTCCACAGTCACCAGATCTCAATCCAATAGAGCACCTTTGGGATGTGGTGGAACAGGAGATTTGCATCATGGATGTGGAGCCGACAAATCTGCAGCAACTGCGTGATGCTATCATGTCAATATGGACCAAAATCTCTGAGGAATGTTTCCAACACCTTGTTGAATCTATGCCACGAAGAATTAAGGCAGTTCTGAAGGCAAAAGAGGGTCCAACCCTGTACTAGCAAGATGTACCTAATAAAGTAGCCAATGAGTGTATTTCTACAAAGCAGCTGATCGTGTAATCCATTTAGGAGTTTAACCTGCTTTTGCAGAATAGATTAATGTACTGTATGTTGAAAATGTAATAGAAGTCCTTAAAAGCATGGAGACCAAACCAAATGAAAAGTCGTCTTAGAAAAGAAATCATTTCTGGGAATCTTGTTATTGAAATCAGGCAGGTAACTCTCAAAAGCACTTTCACATGTTCACAGTTCAAGACTCAAGGTACTATCAGGGCATTTTTATCCAATGAGCTTGGATGCAAGGTCATGGAAAAATTTATAAAATATGTGCAATTTTATTTACATATTTCTGAAGACCTGAACAAACATTTAACTAATCTGCTGAGCATAATATATTACACAAATGTTGATTAATGACATTATTGAAAGTTATCATTTGGGAAAGCTTTGTGCCTCACTGGCTTTAAAGAAACATCATTCTAAACATGTTTCAAGACCATGACTGATATGTTGCCCAAGACGGAAGAATTCATGTGTTCACTGTCTCTACATTCAAAGGTGTAACAGAGTAAAGGCCATTGCACACTGAGTCTGAAATTTTCGTATGCGTTTTGTAGTTGTTGTTTTTTTTCAGATTTGTCATCCTCTCCTATCAAAATGCTTGCTATGGATGTGAAAACGCAGAAAATCAAACCTGATCCGAGATTTTATTTATTTATTTATTTATTTTTTAATGATGGACGAAAGTTTCGGAGGCAGTGTGTAAACATGATTGACACAACGTGAGGTTGCATTTAACGTGCTAAAATTTCGGACGAGAATTTTGGACTCAGTGTGCAAAGACCTTAAGAATAAACAGATCTCTGAAAATAAATTTTCAATAAAATAAACATAACTATGAAAATGGGAAGACTAAAGTGTCCAAATGGATGTTGTACTGTAGCTAACTGGGTGTTAGGTGTCATTTTCCGCTAATTTCTCTTATTTTGTCTGTTCATCTGTTTGTAGAGAGTGGTGTGCCATTATTAGACTGCTCTACTACTTTATTGCTCTCTAGTGTAGTATTGTTGAATCATTGATTTCAGCTTTGCCCAGCCCTAAACATCGCATAAAAACAATAGGTTGGTTGTTTTACAAGTTGGTAGATAGCCTCCTCTGGTTTGGGTTTCTTGGCTAAAAAAAGATTTACAGTAGTAAACTGTATTTGATTTAGAGTTGCAAACTGTATTTTTACAGTAAATTATTGTAAAAATAATCCAATTCATCTGTATACTACTGTAATTCATTCATTTTAATATAGATTTCATTAGATTTTATAATTTTTATATAGAATTCATTTGATTTTTACTCTACATAGGTACTACCGGCATTCAAGTAAAACAGACACAATAATTACAAAATATCAAATTCTTTATTTAAAACATTGTATGTATAACACTTAAAAATACAGTCTTCCAATGCTGGAACAGTGCATCTTCACCATTTCTCCTGTCTTAGGACGTTTTGCAGTGTATTATGTTGTATCCTCTGGATTTGTCCTCAGAAAAATACATAGCCATCTGCAAAACCCAGGTGCTGCTCCAAAAAAGGAGGCCACCACCTTTGCTCACCATCCACTTTGTTAGTGACAGAATTGTCTTCTCTGAAAAACAAGAAGTAGAAATGACACACTTTTAAAAGGCAAACCCCATATAAAATACACAAACCTCTCAAAACCATAGTTGTACTTTTACCATGAATTATCAGTCTCAGGGTGGCTGGCATGCTCATGCCTTTCTTGATGCTTCATTGCAGTTGCCTTTAAAACACAAATACAAAAAAAAAATGCAGTAAATCTTAAATTCTATTAAAAACTATAACAAATTAATTCTAAAACTAGAAAGGCAGCTAGCCATAAAACTTGTTTAACGTAGCTACCATACGATTTTATTTTCTCAGTAAGCTACAGGCCAACATTAACTACTAACACCTGAACAAAATTTCACATTAGTTAACTTAATGTTAATATAAGATAAGCGTTGCTTGTTAAAAATCATTTTAATTCAGTAACTTAATTCACTAAACTGACAAAAGTCGTTTGTAACGACAGCGCAGTTTACCATAGTAAAGTTTGTTACCGCCATGTTTTTGATGGGTAAATGTTACTAGATTAAACTGGTGTGCAAAAATATGACAAACACACAGACAAACGTACATATATTTTTTACCTTGCTTGCTGGTCTTATTCCCTCGTAAGGTGCATCGACACACAGCACAGATGTTCTCCGGAACTCTTCCACTCTCCCGGGTTCATCCCCGGGCAAAACCCGCGGTGTGACTCGAAAAGACTATAGGCAGAGATTTTCTTACTATAGGGAGATGAGAGGGTCTGTATTAATTACTATTGGAGAAAGCGTAACGGCTAACTTGGATCACGTGTGCCGTAGTAACCAATCACATTACAGCCTTTACGTCACTGAATTTCAGTCAGAGTTGTGCGACATTCAGTCGCCATTTACGGATCCCGTAGGAATGAATGAGAAGTGCCGTAAGCTGAATCCCACCTGTCGCAAAAACTCAGTGACTTCTCTAATAAAACAGCATTTTTTTTTCGTGGTAAATTATAAAAATAGTTAAATACAAAAGTTTTGTTTAGTGTAAAACACGTTGAAGATTAGCAGATAGGCTGTCAATTTATTAAATGACAAGCCGTTTCCTCTAAAAAGCTGTTTATTCAGCGTAGTCGAGCCTCTATTTGACAAAAATTGCATTTAATTAACTTTATCTGTGATAAGAGTATGCAAACACCGTGCGAGCGTCACTACCGGGAGCAGAAAGTGTCCGACTTGACGTCTCCACTTTTAATTCCGCCCCGACTGCAAGCAGCTGCTCTCGCCAGCCGGTGGCAGGCTAGTGTAGTGCATCTCGAACGCACCTATTATAGAACCTATTGTACTATCTACAGTGGATGCGGAAAGTAAAGTGAAGTCCCGGTATATTTCTGCCATACAGATGAACTCTAAGCGCTCGCGCTGTTTTAGACATGAAGGACAAACGGATTTTCCAATCATTACAAGCTATGCAACACGTCCAGTGTAGTCAGTCCCAAGCTGTTGCGGCGTTGTAGACACGGTGTTGGGCAAATCGTGTCAATCCAAATGTAAGAAATTAGGAAAATAAAACAACCTCAATAGAATGGCGCCAAAGAGGCCGTTACCAAAGTCCCTTTAAAGGAAAGTCCGTTCACTCGGCCGCCATATTTGCAACGCCTCCGGGCAGCTCAAACAAGACCAAGTCCTATCTAAATGAATGGGGAAATCCTGAGATCTCAAAAACTGCTCGCTGAACTCGCGATTAAATTACATATTTCAAATCAGCAACAAAATCTGAAATGAACTGACCCATAAATGTTGTTTCTTATGCTCAAATAGCATTTAAAAAGCTCATTTTTCAGGCTAGACCAGCCAATGTGCATGCGTTGTTCCAACGCGCTTATGACTGCGCAGTGTGCACATGCGCACCGGCTGCTCTAGCCTCCAGTTTCTATGGGAACCGGAGCTTCTAACGGCCACTGCAGTGATGCAATGAATTTACCAATCAGCGATTGGCTCTTTCATTTAGAAGGCGGGACTATCCCGCCATATTGCGCGTTGCAGTTTCTCCGATTCATAAGTATAGGAGTGAACCGTCTTTGTATTTTTATAGTCTTTGCCGTTACAGCAAATACAGTAGTGTACAGCTATTTACCTAAATACCTAGGGTTGAGGACACTTCTGCTGCATCCGAAAACTGAAAAATGCTGCCTTCGGAGGCAGCATTCCAAGGCAGGAAGGCATCAAGGCACGTCCAAATACAAAGCAAAGCCACTAGAAGGCAAGCCTGCAACCATTAGCCGAAAAAGCGTAACGGCTAAAGCTAATGCTTCTGGTCTGTCAGTACGTGGGAAAGGAGACCAGAGGCCGTTTTTTTTGAATGGATGTCAATGGAGGAGAGGCTTGACTACGCTGAATAAACAGCTTTTTAGAGGAAATGGCGCATCATTTAATAAATTGACAGCCTATCTGCTAATCTTCAACACATTTTACACTAAACAAAACTTTTGGATTGAACTATTTTTGAGTTTACCACGAAAAAAATGCCGTTTTATTAGAGAAGTCACTGACTTTTTGCGACAGGTGTGATTCAGCTTACGCCACTTCTCATTCATTCCTATGGTATCCGTAAACGGTGACTGAGTGTCGCACAACTCTGACTGAAATTCAATGGCGTCAAAGCTGTAATGTGATTGTTCATTACGGCCCACGTGATCCAAGTTAACCGTTACGCTTTCTCCAATAGTAAGTAATACAGACCCTCTCATCTCCCTATAGTAAGAAAATCTCTGATACAAAGTTAGCTTCACTTCCTGTCTCCTGAGATGCCTTCATCTGATCGATTTTTGAAGGCAGCATAGATGTATCCTTCACTGCCTTTGATATTCCACAATCCTGTGCGTTCCATTCCGAGACGGTTGAGCTAAAAAATAAAGATGGCGGCTGGAAGTTGTGTTTGGTGGTTAGTTTGTGTGTAAATGTATATTTCTGATTAACTTTTTGCACTTTTGATGTTATTTCTAGCGAGAAATGAGTATTATAGTAATTAAATATTCGTTTACTTCTCACCAAAACTCGTTCTATTTTGTTGTAGATCGTCAACAAAATAGAAGACATCTGGGCATCGAGGTTATGAGTTTCTGGAGTTTTGGTGTTGGAATTTGGTCCCATTCTTGCCTGATATAGGTTTCCAGCTGCTGAAGAGTTCGTGGTCATCTTTGACGTATTTTTCGTTTAATGATGCACCAAATGTTCTCTATAAGTGAAAGATCTGGACTGCAGGCAGGCCAATTCAGCACCCGGACTCTTCTAATACAAAGTCATGCTGTTGTAATAGCTGCAGTATGTGGAATTGCATTCTCCTGCTGAAATACACGTCGTCTAGAGGAGAGCATATGTTGCTCTTAAACCTTTATATACCTTTCAGCATTCATAGTGCCTTCCAAAACATGCAAGCTGCCCATACCATATGCACTTATGCACCCCATACCATCAGAGATGCTGGCTTTTGAACTGAACACTGATAAGATGCTGGAAGGTCTCCCTCCTCTTTAACCCGGAGGACACAGCATCCGTGATTTCCAACAAGAATGTCAAATTTGGACTCGTCTGACCATAGAACACTTTTCCACTTTGAAACATTCCATTTTAAATGAGCCTTGGCCCACAGGACACGACAGCGCTTCTGGACGATGTTCACATATGGCTTCCTTTTTGCATGATAGAGCTTTAGTTGGCATCTGCATCTGCAGATGTCGGATTGTGTTTACCGACAGTGGTTTCTGGAAGTATTCCTGGGCCCATTTAGTAATGCCAATGACAGAGTCATGCCGATGTGTGATGCAGTGTCGTCTGAGGGCCCGAAGATCACAGGCATCCAACTTCGGCCTTGTCCCTAATGCACAGAGATTTCTCCAGTTTCTCTGAATCTTTTGGTGATGTTATGCACTGTAGATGATGAGATTTGCAAAGCCTTTGCAGTTTGACGTTGAGGAACATTGTTTTTAAAGTATTCCACAATCTTTTTACGCACTCTTTCACAGATTGGAGAGCCTCTGCCTATCTTTACTTCTGAGCGACTCTGCCTCTCTAAGAGATCCCTTTTATGTTACAGACCTGATGTCAATTAACTTAATTAGTTGCTAGATGTTCTCCCAGCTGAAACTTTTCAAAATTTCTTGCTTTTTCAGCCCTTTGTTGCCCCCATGCCAACTTTTTTGAGACCTGTAGCAGGCATCAAATTTGAAATGTGCTCATTTAGTGGATAAAAGTGTAAAATTTCTCTGTTTAAACATTTGTTATGTTATCTATGTTCTGTTGTGAATAAAATATTGGCTCATGTGATTTGAAAGTCTTTTAGTTTTCATTTTATTCAAATTTAAAAAAACGTCCAAACCTTTCCGGAATTCGGGTTGTATACAAACATTAAAGTCACCATGAAATTAAAATTCTTATTTTGTTATGGAATACTGCAGTCTTTATTATAAAATATTTTTCCTTCGGGACCTCTCCCCTCACAGCAGTAAAAAACGACAGTGATCTACTCATCCAATGAATTCACAAAATCAACAAAATTAATGGACAAATCGATGAAAAAAAATAAAAAATAAAAATCTTGTTCAAAAATTTGTTTCCCTTTGGTATGTCACAATATGGAAGACAAGACGATCACAACTTCCATTTCGTGATGACTTTAAAATGGCCTACGTTTTGATATTTACCAGTCTTGTGCTGTGAACATACTGTAAAGGAGAACTGACAAGTTGCTTTTTGCGGTCCAAAATTGAGAAATTGCATATTGCATATAGAATGTGTAAGCAGTTTTTTATGGAAACGATCCTTGAAAGTTGTCTCTGAAATAACTACTGAGATATCACGCCAATCCTGAGTAAAATAAAAAGTGGCCAGGTAATATTCTTTGCTTTTGAGGCTTTTGCCTGTCATTAATTTTGCACATTTACATCATGCAGTCCATAGCCTATATGGGAAGCTAGAAGCTGAGTGACTTGAACATGGGGCAAAAGAGGTGCAAAGCTTGCTTTGCTTCTGCTTGTAAGATAAAACTATTATGGCGAGTCACCAAAGTGATGAAGTTCTGAAGTCTAGAACGACTAGCATCACTTGCACTTTGATTTTAAAAATGACAGTATGCGCATGTAAACAGTTTTAATGGCTTATTTAGTTTGTTTGGCCTGTTTAGTTATTATGGTAAAGTTTTGCAATGGTAGTAAGAGACACATTCCCCCATCTTAAAAAATAAATAAAAAAAACCCAATGAGCAGATGGGCGGGATAGTGGATAGTGTCGTTCTCGTTTGCGAGTACCGTCACGTCATACCGGACCCCCCCCCCCCCAAACCACTCCTCTCTCCTCTCCTCCGATCACCCCCACTGATGATCCTGCTCTCCGGTACCGGGGACAGAGTCTCGCGCTGCGCTCGTGCGAGCCTGAGGAACTGGATGCGCTGTTTTACCGCGCTGGATTTTAATCCATTAAACAAAAATAAGGGACAAGATGGATAGGATGCAAGAAGAAACGCGCGGGCCGTAGCTACAGACTCTATCCCGTCACGACATGTCACTTGTCATGACAGAGACATCTATGGGCTTCATTGAATATGCGTAACGAGAGAAGCAGACACGATTTAATCGTTGGCAATGAACTTGAATTTCCATTCCTCCACATTAACGGGAGGACATGGCTCAATACACAGATTCCTAAATGCTTTGGAACATAATTCCTTTTTTGCATGATCTCAGTAAGACATCAGTAGAGCAGTTCGTCAGTGCTCAGCGCATTATGTCCGTTCAGTGCTGCATTGATGTAAGAGAAACGCTGGAGCGGAGGACAGACCGAAGCGTCGTGTGATGTGACTCGTGTCTCTGGGATAAGCCTACTGCTGGAGTACCAAACAATCTGTAGAAATAGTCTAATGGACAATTACTCAACGCTTCAGTGTAAGTAACCTTTCCAAGTCTTTTTAATTCTAATAGGCTACTGAAATGGTGGTGTATCTCTGGTATCTAATATTTGGTAATATTCAGATGCATGCACTAAAGGCCCCCATATAAATGTGCTGCTTTCTGCTTACAAAGTGAATGTAGATTGAAAAAAATTATTTTTTTAATTATATTTTTTAATTATTATTATTGATGGAGCAACACAATTAGTTTGTGCTGATTATTATGAACACTATTTTAAAAATATATAAATAAAAATGTCCAATTAAAAATATATAAAATAATTATATTAATTAGTTAATTTAAAAGAGGTGATGAGGCTCCTTAGTCCAGGAGGGGCTGAAATACTATACTTTTGAGATATCAAGATGCTTTTCTGAGGAACAAATTCAAAATTAGCATTTCATGTTCCTGTTATATCTCATAAATTGTATAACAAACTTCCTTTGGAACAAATCTGTTTTGCACACTATTTTGCATTTTGCTGATTTTGTCAAATTTAGTCTTTTGTCATTGTATGCAATGACCTCAGAACAATGTTGCAGTGCATAGTGACAAACAGGTGTTTAAGAAAGTGCTGTGGTGATGTCTGTTGGTATTTAGCGTTTTGAGAGACAATAAATTGAAAACTGCCTCTTACTTTGTCTTTTTAATCAATGTATTCTACAGTATAACCCCTTTAAAATGTTTTACAGATTCACTGCAGCTTTACTTGAACAGGTTAAGTTAGTCTTGTAAATATGATACAGTAACATCTTATAGTTAGTAGCCTGGTATTTAGTCGAGTGATTTAGAGCTTGCGATTTAGTCAAGGGATTTTCACAGCCTTTACATTTCTTTATTACAGAAAAGTGCTGTGAAAACGTGGATATGACATTTTGCCATCGTTTTCTATATTCTAATACTGTACAAAAAATGTGATGTGACATGCCAGAATTGCAAAATCAACTGCATAACTCTTCTTCACATAGTCACTGCGTTAAATCATCATACTGTGACCTCATTAAGTTCATCTCAGTTCATCTCTATCTCAGTTTAGTTAAAACAGGAACTAAAAGTTAACCCAACCAGTCCATTCATTAATATCTCATATACTATTCTGCATGTAATTTTCATTATTGCCACAATTTACACTCTGGATGAGACTTTCTATGAATATCTTAGAGGGCCTATATGTTACTAAGAATACTGTGAGTTTTGTCAAAAAGAACAAAATGTCTTTGAAAAGCTCTAGAAGTTTTAAAGTAATCATTCTTAAGGTACACTGCTGCGCTATTTTCGCCTTTTTGACATTTTTATTAGGAATACGTCACAAAACCCTTATTGTTAAAACTTATTTTATTAGTTAACATTGGCAATAATGTTACAGTATGTCCATCGTCCTACAGTTCCTGGAACATTTAAGCAGATATTTCTTAACATAGCTGCTGCTGTGTTAGTTTCTCAGTCTGCTCAGAAAGACAACGCTATTACCCCTTACATGCTAAGCTGCCATATTCTGAGAAGGTATGTGTGCTCCAGATAAGTTGCTGGACAGGTGTAAGCAGATTAGGGGTGGCAGTGCTTCATTCTGCCAGAGAAATAGGACCATAGCCGATGTGATGGCTGAACAAAAGCTGAGTGGCATGGCCGGTGGAGAGATGTTTGTATGATGGGCCTTGTGGCTGTCAGGAGATAAATAGCCCTCCACTAGCAGGGGAGGGAGTTGGAAAGCCTGCTGGATCTGTTCCAGGAGCTTGGAGAGAGCAGGGGGGAACGGAGGCTGTCACCAAGGGCACTGATACAGACTGTCCTGCTGCAAATGCCAACCACTGTCCGCGTATATGTATATAAAAAAAGATGATTTCTAGTTTTTTCAGGCGAGATGCCTTCAGTGCAGCTATCTTCTAAAGACAAATAGTCCAATCAGCAGAATAGGACCAGCTTGCGCTGCAGCTGGGTTTATGTGTCTGAATTGGGCCTTGTACCTGCTGAGTATGGTCTGTCTTGTGAATAGATCTCATCAGTTGCCACTGTGACAGAAATTTGCAAAAGGAACATGATTTCATACATTCTGTTAGTTGTTGTAAAGATTCTGCCAAGCTGTGTTGTCATTAAAAAAACAATCAAGTAGTAACATTATTTGACATGCTGAAGTCACATTTTGGATGAACTCAAATTTGGACTCAGAATCCATGAAATTAGAATTTTAAGTGTTAATAACTTACAAAATTGAGGCTGGGGGGAATACTCACAAGCCCCTGTGCTTGAATTATTTAATTATGTATGCTTGATCAAAGCAGTGGAGCTTATGGGGACATGCAGAAGTTGTTATTAAAAATTAAAATAGGTTTTAGCTCTTTTGAGTATTGTTGGTGGTTCACTTGGGCCATGTTAAATTCAATCCATTTCTCTCATGCAAATATAAGGTGCAGTTTTATGTGCATTAAAATTTATTTGGGGACAATCAAGTGTGTTGGTTCCCTGACCCAATGTAAAGCCAAAATTTCCTTTTTTAAAATTATTTTTTAATGAAATTATAAACTAAACAAATATGAATTTCTTCAGATGTTTTGAGTAAATAAAACTCATTAAGAGTTTGCTTAAGACAATTTTTATGTTATACTTTTTTATTTATTGATTTATTTATTGTTAAATAAGTCTGTAGGTTTTATTAATTTTAATTTTACATCAAGCTAAACTAAAAGAGAATGAGAAATGTTGCCTTGGCAACTAGCTAAAATTATTTTTTAGAATTATTAGCTGAAAGTTTTTTTTTTTTTAGAATTATTTCAGTTAACATTTAATTTTATTTAAAGTAATGAAAATGTTTTTTATTAATAGTTTTAAGTTAAATATGATAAACATGGTTTGCAGTGAGTGTATAACCTACCTAATACTTTTTTTTTTTTTTTTTTTTTTTTACAATTTATTTTCTGTTTATGTGTTGGATAGCTTGTCTCAAGCTGCATGATTCTCTCTGTATTTCTGGAATATGTACGTATGTCATGATACTGATGTGTGATGTCTGATTTTGACAGAATGCAAGACTCAAAATGTTATGTAATGTTACTAACCTTGGAAGTTTTTCTCTTTGTATGCTAGTGCAACACAAGTAACACAACACAAGCTTTCCTTCATGTTGCCCAGAGTTTTGCCCAGTGGTCTGCAGCCCACTGCTTCCATTTGCTGTTAAGATACATTACAGTACATTGGTCTGTACGCAGTTGTGTCCTGTTCTGTTTTCTGAAGGTTTCTTACAATGAAGACTATTTTCCCAGCCTTAGGCTACCATTACATCAAGCATAGAAGTGGCTTTATAAAATAAGTTCAGTCCATGCAGGTCCATTTTTTAATGTAGTTTCCATGTACTCAGGGGCTAGATGTCCTTAGAAAACTCAAATTGTAATTTCCTTTTATTATATTCCTCAAATTGACCCTGTCACTCCTTTATGATTTCCGTAATAGTAAATATTTATGGTAATAGACTTAATTAGCTAATTGGGCTTTATATTTGCCCCCACTGAGTCAGTTCTTTGAATCTTTAATGTTTTGTTTGAGGTTTCATGCAACATTGTCAGAAGCCATTCATGGGCCTGTAGGCAGCGACAAAAAAGAAACAGTTCACTCCATTACTAGTACGTCTAAGGACATGACGCAACTCTTTTTTCCCCTCACATTTTAATTATACTAGTCTGCTGAGATTTAGAATAAAGACTGTGTTTGGTGTTTAACCAAAGTAAAATTTGTATTTATTTATATATACTATATATAATTTTATATATTTATATAAACACATATATGTTAAGAAATATATATATATATATATATATATATATATATATATATATATATATATATTCGTCTGAAATAAGAACGTCATATAGGATGGCTTGAGGATGAGTAAATCATGGGGTAATTTTCATTTTTGGGGGAACTATCCTTTTACTATGTATTAATATATATTACATTTTAATGTCATATCCACTCTTATATGATAATCACAGGCAACCAAAAACATAAAAGTAAGTAAGTAATTCTAATTTTATGTTTCAACCACAAATGCCAATAGAGGGGTTAAAGTGTATAGTGCGTTTTTACCATAAACAGTTAATTTACAATTGTTCCTATTTACGTTACCAGACAAAACATTTTTTACAGTTCATATTGTCACATTGGGACCAACCAGATGTGATTAAGAGGAACTGAAGAGCATTTGCATTAAAAGAGCACAGGTGCAAACAGTACAAACAGAGATAATGTTTCACTCCTGCACTCTGCTGCAAGCTGATTTGTAGTTGTGTGTTTAAAAACAGTTTATGTAAAACCATCAGATACCTGTTCAAGCTGTAATGTATTGTATTGCAGAGCATATATATGTAAATAATCCTTTAAATTGTTTCATTTATTAGCTGTTTCCATTAGCAGCAGTAAGGTGAAATCAGGTAAATTTAATAAATATTTGAAAGAACACTGTATATCACCAGTGGTAATGGTTTAAGAGCCACAATATAATAAAGCAGTTTAGTTACTGTATGTGCACTTTAGGCTGGTCTTTGCCATGCGGCATGTGCTGATTTTGCAGTTCTATTAAAAAACCCCCCAACATATTTAACATTCTTACAGCGTAACATTCTGTGAGATTAGAGAAACCCAGCAGTCTCTCATGCAGAAAAGAAAGCCCATAGGGCCTCATCAGAATCATAATGTCATGTTAGGTGCAGAGTAAACAGTCTGCTGATAGACACACAAAAGCATTATTTAAGCACATAAAGATACGTGAATTTATTACTTTTCCCTAAAAACCTCTTTGGACTTGCAGGATGTTGTCACTATTGTAATAATCAAATTTGACTTATAAAGATGATTGATTCCCTCTGCTTTTATAAGTGCATTAGCTCTTGGCGAATTGACTGAGCACTATACAATTGAGATCTTATAAAAGAAGCATTCAAAGATGGTTTCTGTTAGTTTTTAAGTATGAATGGATGGTGCTGAGCCATTTCTGTGCTGAATTTGGGCTGCACCTGAGGGCTTTTATTCAATTTCTGTTAGGAGATGTGGATTTTGCTTTTTATTCATTTTTGTTCATTCCATTATGACTTCTGTAGATCAGTTTCTCTTTAAATGAAATAAGTTCTTTTTACTAATAATCACAAACAATATTGCTCTCAAATACTTTTGCATTGACTCCATGTCACAATTTCAGCTGTTGCTGACTGTTTCTCTAAATGAACGTGTGGTGTGTCACTTGGAACATCTTGATGTAAGAATGTCATTACTTAAGATGTACATATTGCATGCTTGCTTGTTTGAAGTTTGCCGTTGTACTGGAAAACTTTGAGAACAGATTTTATACATGAATTCAATGTTTTGGTGAAGAAAGAAAGCTTTTTTATGCATGCTGTTCCACTCATGGATCCTTTTTAATAAGCTTGCTGTGAAAATTTCCATTCCTGCTTAGTATTTTCATCTTCATTTTTTACTACAAGCATTAAAGTTAGATATTTCTATAATGCACTGCTTGACTGAAGTGAGCCTTTACTTCAGTAGCATTGTAAAACATTTTATCTCTTTGTAGGTGAGTGTGTAGCTTGTTAAATGAAGCTCCACTTGAAGTAGCCTTGTACTTTTTCGCTTCTCTAATACTGAAGCAATCAGAAATAAGTAGGTCAGTGTTAAATGCGCCTAAGAAATAATATATGATGTGATAAATCCATGCATGGGCTGCTGCCTCCTGTGGACTTTAATGATATAAAGCACTTAATTAAAACACCTTTTAATTCAACCATTTAAACTTTCTAGATGAAGTACCCAGTCTTCGTGTGGCAGGATGTGGTTATGCTTAAGAGCATCTCAGTCTGTGCTTGTTAGTTGAATTCTTGCTGAAACATATGTACCTACTCATACAACAATGCTGAAATAATCTGTTCAATTTGTATTTCATTGATTAATTAAATATTTATGATAAATATTTTATATGTTTACAAACCAACCATTTGGTCTGACAGTAGCATAAATCTGAGTTACATGCCAACCCTGTTACCATTTTTTTTTTTTTTTTTTTTTAATGTCATGATTTTTTTTTTTTTTTTTTTAGTATTTCTAGAAAATTGTGCATTTAAACTGTAGCCATTTCATAAATTTTGATAACTCAAAACAAAACAGCTCTACAGTATAATATTTAGTTTGACCTCCTGAAAATAATAATCAGCATTTTCTAAAGGTTAAGAGTCTTTCACTGACCAATTGTTGAAAAGGAATTAGTGGAAAATGTCTTATATTATATCATATATTATATTACTCACATTTTTCCTCATACATAACTATGTCAAGGTGTTTCTGGTGGTGTACAGTATATTCAGCTGTATTTTACATGGAAGCTTTCATTTCCTTTTCTGCTACCTTAAGATGAGAGGTTCTCCTTTGGCATTGCCCTCTTGTATCAGCCTCAGCACAATAAAGAACAAGACATTTCCATTTTCCCATGTGTAGGCCTGTGACCACATGAGTCTGTACTGTCTAAGTCAGTTTAATGCGGAGAGTCAGAAGGGATTACTACAAGACCCTACAAATGGAGATTTCACATGCAGTGCATCGTTCTTTAATCCGTTACTTGGGTCGTAGTCTTATGGCTCACTGTGTCACATGTGGGATCCTAATTAGACTGCCTTTGATTGCTGGCCAGTACTTCGCTTACAATAAGGTTTGATGTTCAATTTCCTTTTTTTTTGTGTGTGTTATGGAGAAAGTATTTCAGAAGTGGAAAAAAAAAACATTAGAACTATAGCCTCTTAAGACATTAGAACTATAGCCTCATATGAGGACATTATATTTTAGTGAATTTCTCTGAGACTCTACTTGCCACAGTTTTAAGTCTGGATGTCCTGTACAGAACACATTCAGGGCTTTTCAGAGATACCAAATGATTGGATGTTTCAGCATGACCACTCCCTCTCCTTGGTCTTCAAAAATGTCTGAAATTAATTTAGTGACACTCTTATGGAAATATGATAATATTTTGTAATTATCATTTAAATCTGTCTAATTTTTAAATTGTGTGTCATAAATCAACATCTCAGGAAAATGTTATGGAGTTTCAAATCAAAATATGACTTTCTGTTACGAAACAGGACGTTGATTTCATACATGTCCTCATATGAGGACACCGGGACTAAAAGCATGTTTATTACGCATTTTGGGAGACATAACAAATGAATAGGGAAAGAAATTACATTTCAATATTCTATGAAATATTATATATAATTATGAAAATCTTACCAATTATTACTCCCATTATTACACTTCTTTTTTTCATTACGTTGCCCCAAAAACACATTAATATGCAAATTAGATTTAGTTTATAGATACATTGTATATAATGAGAAAACCATTACAATTAACGCGTTTTTCTCAGGCATTATTACTGCATCTAACAGAAGTGTCAACAGCTTTCATGCATGTCTTTTAAAATAAAAGTCTCATCAGAAAAAAAACATTTAGAATTACGTTTTTTGTTGTTGATGTCGTTTCTTTGGCCGTACACTCTGCGACCCACTCAGAACGGTCCCGCGACCCACTTTTGGGTCGCGACCCACCAGTTGAGAACCACTGCTCTAAATAATGTAAAGACATGAAAAAAACTTTTTTTCCTAAACTTTTTTCTCGGGTCTTAAGAGGATAGCATACATTTTAGATTCTAGATTCATTTTAGAATCTTGATCACTTGACTATATAAGTACAATCCATAGTTTTTAGGCTATATGTGTGACAAACATAAAAAGAATGCAGAAAAATAAACCTTAAAGGGATAGTTCACCCAAAAATGAAAATTCTGTCATTAATTACTCGCCCTCATGTTGTTCCAAACCCATAAGAGCTTTGATCATCTTCAGAACACAAACTAAGATATTTTTGATGAAATCCGAGAGCTTTCTGACCCTGCATAGACAGCAACTGGCACATTCAAGGCCCAGAAAGGTGGTAAGACATTGTTGAATGTGACATCAGGAGTTCAACTGTAATTTTATTAAGTTAGAAAGAATACTTTTTTTGCGTTGTGGTATTATTTTTGTTTTCTTTGTGCACAAAAAGCATTATGGTAGTAGATTTCATCAAAAATATCTTAATTTGTGTTCTGAAGATGAAAGAAGGTCTTATAGACCAATTTGGTGTAGACATCACAGTTGCGTCACTTGCAGATGCGCGCGCATTATGGTGGCAGAAAAACACTGGTAACAAGTGGAAGGAAATGGGTAAAAATCCACAGAATAAGAGATAAAATGTATTGTGGTGCCTTTGGATGTCAGAATCGGAATGCAAATCATTTTTATAGAATACTGTCGTCAAAAACGCCATTTGAAGCTAAAGGCAGACGTTTAAACGGACAGACTAATGAATGAAACCTGCTATGATTACTCTACTTTTAAAGCATATATGTGACCCTGGACCACAAAACCAGTCTTAAGTCGCTGGGGTTTATTTGTAGCAACAGCCAAAAATACATTGTATGGGTCAAAATTATCGATTTTTTTTATGCCAAAAACCATTAGGATATTAAGTAAAGATCATGTTCCATTAAGATTTTTTTGTAAATTTCTTACCGTAAATGTCTCAAAACTTAATTTTTGTTTAGTAATATGCATTACTAAGAACTTCATTTGGACAAATTTAAAGGCGATTCTCTCAATATTTTGATTTTTTTGCACCCTCAGATTTCAGATTTTCAAATAGTTGTATCTCGGCCAAATATTGTCCGATCCTAACAAACCATACATCAATGGAAAGCTTATTTATTCAGCTTTCAGAGGGAGGATGTATAAATTTCAATTTCAAAAATTGATACTTAAGACTGGTTTTGTCGTCCAGGGTCACATATTTGATTTAAACAATTGGTCTACATAATATTCACATGTACAATTCATAGGGAACATATTATATTAGCCCTACAGTTACAGCATGAAATACTATATTTAAACCTATAACATTTTACATTTACCTATTTTGTCTCACAATTCTGACTTTTTTTCTCGCAAATGCAACTTTATATCTCGTATTTCGAACTTTATAAATCGATTTAACTCAACAATAGCGAGTTTGTCCATTCTGAGGGGAAAAAAAGCCAGAAGTGTGGGATATAAACTTAAAAGAGAGAATGATGATGTGATTTTTCTTATCAGAATTGTGAGATTTAATCTCGGAATTGCGAGAATAAAGTCAGAATTTTGAAATATAAACTCAAATTTACCTTTAATTCTTTTATTCCGTGGTTTCCATAGACTGCCACTTGAAAATGGGGTTGTGACGGTGAGGAAATTTTCCCACCGGTTAATCAATGTGTGACAACACCGGGAATACCGGTATCACCGTGGTGTGTGTGTGTTTGGGGGGGTCGTTTGAGTTTTCCTCGCTTTCCTCGCTTTCCTTCTGTTTTAAATAGCCTGTAAGTGCTGTGCGCGTTTTACTTTCACTTTCAAATTAGCGACAATTCGGCATCAAGCTGTTGTTTGCTTTTAGTTCGATTGAGTTTTCACTCTTTCCCTCACTTTCCTTTGCTTAAATAGCTTGTAAAAGCACTGTGCGCATTTTACTTTCACTTTTATATTAGCGGCAATTCGGCATCAATTGCTTGAATTAAATTCAAGCATCAACAGAATACAACGCATAGAACTTTTATTAACAAAACGAATAAAATTACACAATGTTATATGCCTAATATAAAATAACAAATAACTTACACAAAGTTTAAATAGGTATACAAAACTAAAAATCATAATGAGGAACAAATAATTAGGCTATGAAACGTAGAACGTTTAACGAATAAGAAAGTTTGGAGGCACGAACGGCATACACCTTGATGTAAAATAATAAAAAAAATAAAAATAAAAATACACAGTTTAAATAAAATAAAAATCAGCAAATACTATGGAACCAAATAAATGAGAGACGAATGTTTAAAAAAAACAAAAAAAAAAACACTTCCAATATCACTTAGATTAATGGCAGGAGTCAACAGGCTTTTCAAAATCCAATTTTTTTTTTTTTTTTTTTTTTTTTAAACAGGTGCTTTTACATTTCATTTTGAAACTCATCCGTCATCGTCTAACTGAACTAAATTATTTTTATTACTATAAAAAAAAAATTTAAAAAAAATCAGAGGGACTGTGGGCAAGTGACATAACCGGTGTTGCGGCTTAACACCAACACCGTCTATCGCAGCAAGCCTACTTGAAAACTGTCGTTTTCTGCCACCAGATAGGCTCTGCCCACAAAAAAACCCGTCATCACTGTTTGCAAACACCAAATTGGTCTATGGGTTTGGAACGAGATGAGGGTGAGTAATTAATGACAGAATTTAAATTTTTGGGTGAACTATCCCTTTAAGGGGAAGAGATGGACCACCCATATACATTTGAATGAGAATAAGTGCAACACTAAATGAAAAAACATTGATTTATCACTAAGAGACAATATCTCACACTGGTCACATGCACTGCTATTTTATGAGCATCACTAAGAGACAAAATAACAAAATATTATGCTTGCACAGCAACATTAGAAAACATTAACATCATAAGCTGAAATGGCAAACACTTGATTGCATTATCCTATGAAGTAACATAGTACCTTGCACAGGCTCAAGTTTAATAATAAATGAGAGTGATGTAAGGTCAGTGACATAATATTGGCAGCTAGAGAGGAATTAATGAATTGTGAGGAACAAATTTCTAGCTCCAAATGCAAGACATCTTTGCTGACAGTTCTTATTCAATTATTTTATTTTATTTTATTTTAGATTATGACATGAATTAAGAAAGTAAACAGGGTAAATTTTTATTTCATGTTGACCTTAAGATGCACTTTCTACCTCAAATTAATCTAAAAAAATACCATGGAGCACGTTTGAGGTTATATTTATGTTATTTTTCAGATTGTAATTTTACAAATGGTGGGAGGTGCTGCCTGTTGGATTTTTTCCAGCTGAAGCATTTTAAAACTTTACTGCTTTCTATTATCTCCAGCCTGTGCTTGCACAGAGGGCTCATGGAATCTCTCAGTTCACTGCCAGTGCACATGGTCCATTAACTTGGCACAAGAAAGTCATTGCAATCAGCTTACCATTTAATTAGTTTTTACTGGGGTGTTTAGGAACTTGTTTTTCTTTTGAATTTCATGAATACTGCACAAAGTGGGAAATTAATAGTTGTCACCCTCTATCAGCTTGCGAACGACTTCGAATATCACTGGTAGGCCCAGTCACAGTGTTTTATAATGCTAGTGAGATTACTGTACTTGTAAACAGACTTACAGTGCTGGGTTGATGGTTTATAAGCCACCAGCGTGGATGTTGTTTGCTTATCAGGCCTGAGCCTGTGGCATTCTGATTCTTTCCCGTATCAAGACCATTGTAGTTTAACATGGATGCTGCTGCCTGAATGAGATTATGCTGTTTCTGCTTCTGTTTTTGCATCCACACAATGGCATGTCACACTACATTTCCCTCTCATTGTATTAGAGGCAGCAGTTATTATAAAAATAACTTTGTCTTAAAGGAATAGTTTCTCAGAATGAAAGTTCTGGTATTATTTACTCGCCGCCATGCCATTCAAAACTTATTGTTTTTCTATGAAGCACAAAAGACGCCATTCTCAGACTCTTGAGGGAAAGTGAAAGTTGCAGGACTCCAAGGGTGAGCTACCTGTTCTATTTCCTTTCTGTCTTGTCTATAAAAAGCTCCTTCTCTTCTGCCTTGTGTCCTGGATCTGTCTCCATTAGCGCAACTGTCCCCGGGCCCCAAGATCCACATAGGCAGCTAGGACTCCCTTCCATCAAGGTGACCTAAAATACCCATATCTACGTTGCTTAGCCTAAACTTTGAGATTTGTGCATATTTTCTTGGTGTTTGGCAGCAAGATTGGCTCTTTTGTCACTGTCATTGTGTCTAATACATCTTTGGGATATAGTTACGCGAGAGTGTTTTAACTTTAAGGGACAAAGCCGTGCTGTTTTGGGTCCAAAACTAATTTCACGTTGGATTATTAAAGGAACTATATTCTTGTATCAATTCATCATCTTGTTATGTTGTTTCTGCTTACTCCCAACATTCTCAGACATTTAAAGTGATAGTTCAAACCGAAAATGAAATCACTGTAATATTTGCCAAAAAAAAAAAAAAAAAGCCTTCTGCTGTCTGCATGTATTTAAATATGGCAACTTTGTACGCAACATGTCAGGTTTGGCATCAAGACATGAATGCAATGTTGTCGTTGGTTGCCAGGTGACCAATCACAGTGCAGCAATTTTGAATGAGAACGTGTGAATAAGACATGAGAACTGCAGTGGAAGTGAAGAATATGTGAATAACAACTTAATTTCTGTTCATTACAAAACGTCTTAGGTTACGCATGTAACCATGGTTCCCCGAGATGGAATGAGACGCCCCCTAGGGGGCACTATGGGGAGTGCAGTCTGCATTACCGGTGTCTGAAGCACGTGTGAAACAACACCAATCTATTGGCCCACATGGCCCATGACATCATAGGCGGGGTGCCCGGAAGTATAAGAGGGCACCTGCTGAATACGTCATCCACTTAGCTGTCTGAAGGAGACGTAGACAGGCAGGCCGAAGGCATGGCAAGGGGGCGCAGCGTCTCATTCCCTCTCGGGGAACCATGGTTACATGCGTAACCTGAGACGTTCCCCTTCTAGGGAACTCCACGCTGCGCCCCCTAGAGGGCACTATGGGGAACTAAATCAAACCATGCCGTGCCGAGGCGCATGCCTGTCCTGATGGGAGAGTACCAAGGAAGCGACATACATACACCTAAGCCTAGCCTTAGAAAGGGGCCATGCCACTGACGCCACAGGCCTCTCACACAAGTTGACAGAAACGGGGGAACCTGAATACATCAAGTGGAACATCCCACCCAAGTTAAGAGCACAGCTATCCTCAGATAGCTATGCTATGTGAGCAGAACTAGCCTGGATACACAAGACCACTGAAGAGTCTGACTAGAAAGCCTCAGAGGAGCTCAAGAGATCGCTACTTAAATCCCAGGTAAAGAGAGTAGCTACTGAGCTAGAACACAGCTATCCTCAGATCAGATCAAGTCTTATGAAGGCTTGTGGACCAGAATAACATAGCTGATATAGCCTTCCTACAGAGCTGCCTAGACCACAGAGAGTGGGCCATCTACTTACAACCCTAGCAGGGGAGATAGCATTGTATAGGCAAAGGCTCAAGGAGACCGCTACTTAAAGTCCGTAAGAAGGGGAGCAGTCACTGAGCTAGCACATAGATATCCTCAGATAGCTATGTTCCTAGGAAGGGCTACCGGAAGGGGGACTGACTGAAACTACCCAGACCACAAAGAGTGGGCTGTCTACTTACGACCCAAGAGGTGAGACAGCATTGTGTAGGTAAGGGCTCAAGAGACAGCTACTTAAAACCCTAAACAGGGGAACAATCACTGAGCTAGCACATAGCTATTCTCTGATAGCTAGGCTCTAAGAAAGGGGACCACTCTATAAGAGGGCTCACCGCAACTGCAGTAGAAAACAGCTAACCACAGATAGCTGTATTCAGGTAAGCCCGTCCTGCCATAACAATGGCTGGAATATAATCACCTACAGATGGCTATACTAAGGAGGACCCCAATCCTTGTCAGTCCTAGCGTAGATAGCCCACTCTCTGTGGTCTGGGCAGCTTGGAGGAAGACTATCTACTTACAACCCTAGCAGGGGAGATAGCATTGTGTAGGCAAGGGCTCAAGGACACCTCTACTTAAATACCCTAAGAAGGGGAGCAGTCACTGAGCTAGCACATAGATATCCTCAGATAGCTATGTTCCTAGGAAGGGCTACCGGAAGGGGGACTGACTGAAACTACCCAGACCACAAAGAGTGGGCTGTCTACTTACGACCCAAGAGGTGAGACAGCATTGTGTAGGTAAGGGCTCAAGAGACAGCTACTTAAAACCCTAAACAGGGGAACAATCACTGAGCTAGCACATAGCTATTCTCTGATAGCTAGGCTCTAAGAAAGGGGACCACTCTATAAGAGGGCTCACCGCAACTGCGGTAGAAGACAGCTAGCCACAGATAGTTGTATTCAGGTAAGCCCGTCCTGCCATAACCGTGGCTGGAATATAACCACCTTCAGGTGGCGATACTAAGGAGAACACCAATCCTTGTCTGTCCCAAAATAAACAATACACAGCTAGCGTAGATAGCCTTCCTGCAAAGCTGCTCAGACCACAGAGAGTGGGCTATCTACTTACAACCCTAGCAGGGGAGATAGCATTGTGTAGGCAAGGGCTCAAGGACACTGCTACTTAAATACCCTAAAAGGGGAGCAGTCACTAAGCTAGCGCATAGATATCCTCAGATAGCTATGTACCTAGGAAGGGCTACCCGAAGGAGGACTGGCTGAAACTACTCAGACCACAAAGAGTGGGCTGTCTACTTACGACCCAAGAGGTGAGACAGCACTGTGAAGGTAAGGGCTCAAGAGACCGCTACTTAAAACCCTAAACAGAGGAATGATCACTGAGCTAGCACATAGCTGTCCTCAGATAGCTAGGCTTTAAGAAAGGGGACCACTCTATAAGAGGGCTCACTGCAACTGCAGTAGAAAACAGCTAACCACAGATAGCTGTATTCAGGTAAGCCCGTCCTGCCATAACAATGGCTGGAATATAACCACCTTCAGGTGGCGATACGAAGGAGAACCACAATCCTTGTCTGTCCCAAAATAAACAATACACAGCTAGCGTAGATAGCCTTCCTGCAAAGCTGCCCAGACCACAGAGAGTGGGCTATCTACTTACAACCCTAGCAGGGTAGATAGCATTGTGTAGGCAAGGGCTCATGGACACCGCTACTTAAATATCCTAAAAGGGGAGCAGTCACTGAGCTAGCACATAGATATCCTCAGATAGCTATGTACCTAGGAAGGGCTACCTGAAGGGGGACTGGCTGAAACTACCCAGACCGCAAAGTGTGGGCTGTCTACTTACGACCCAAGAGGTGAGACAGCACTGTGTAGGTAAAGGCTCAAGAGACCGCAACTTAAAACCCTAAGCAGGGGAACGATCACTGAGCTAGCACATAGCTATCCTCAGATAGCTAGGGTCTAGGAAAGGGGACCATTCCATAAGAAGACTCACCGTAACTGCAGTAGAAGACAGCTAGCCTCAGATAGCTGTATTCAGGTAAGCCTGACCTGCCATAATGGCTGGAATATAACCACCCTCAGATGGTTATACTGAAGAGGTCCCCAGTCCATGTCAGTCCCACATTAGGCTAGCTAAGCACCATGTTATTGATCAGGAGCTCACAAAAGGGAGATCCGGACCCTCCGTAAATGATTCGCTAAAGAGCGAACACAAACATCATAGTCAGTGATTAAAGCCTGGTGTAAGCTGAGGCCATAACACTAGAGGGCTGGACACAGCTATCCTCAGATTGCAGTTCACTTGGATAAGGCTGAAGATAGCCCAGACCACGGAAGTGGACCATTTACGTAAAACCCTGAAGGGGAGACAGCACAGTCCATCCAAGCTGGAACACAGCTATCCTCGAATAGCAGATTTCTAGACAAAGACTTCAGCGCTTAATTTGGGAGAACTTGTGCCAAGAGGAACCCAACCTAGTTAAGGAGCCAAGCTATAACATGGCTGCCCTCAGACCGCCATATTCCAGAAGTAAGTAAGCCGGGCTGGAGCATAACCATCCGCAGACAGCTACACTCTGGCTTAACACAGGAAGAGACATTCCCCATAACCACTCTAGGTGCTGAAAACCCTGGGAGAGAAAACTCGCAAGTCTGTCTCCATAGAACATAAAAATATATTTATGCCCAGCGAGGCTCTCCACACACAAAAACATGCATATTCGAGAGGCACAGCCGAGCTGAATATAGCTCCGCCCACAATCCCACAGTATCAGGGCTGAAACGACTCCGTTCTCACACTTCATCGTCATAACAACCCAGTAGTATCGGTGATATCCAACAACCCGTTTAGAGAGAGTGTGTGGATCTCGCAGATCATGACTGAGAAACTGTGCCGCGGCAATGGCGGAACCGCGCCGCGAGACACAAACGTTTTGTTCCGCATCCCTCGGGAATAGAAATGAACGCGAGCGGAGCCTAGACACCGTGACTCATCACAATACGCGCGTAACTCTGAACGCGCGTGCTCTTCGCCGAAACAAATGCGAAAACAGAACATACCCTCGAGTGTTAGAATCCAAACACGGAGGCACACATCCCCTAAAGCGCTGGTCGACTCAAGAGCTATCCGCGGGATCCGATAACCCAAAAAGAGCGTCTAAAACCCGCGAATCCCGCGATCCGAGTCTTCGCCGTGCCTCGGCAACAGCGGGACCCGAACCGCGAGACGCAAATACTTGTCACTCATCTCTCGAGAAGAGGGGCAAACGCAAATAGAGCTTCTCATTGGACAACACTCACAATGAGTGCGTTCAGCGCCCTCGAGCACTGAACAGGCAAGCTCCTGACCAAGACACATGACAGATAGATCGTGCATGTCCTCAAGTGCCAGAAACCTCTGGAACGGTGGCACACACTTTCCACACCGCTCACCTGTCTTGGTCTCTCACACGCACTTCAAACAGACGGCTCCTGAAGACAGCAAAGAGGATGATGTATTCAGCAGGTGCCCTCTTATACTTCCGGGCATCCCGCCTATGATGTCATGGGCCATGTGGGCCAATAGATTGGCGTTGTTTCACACGTGCTTCAGACACCGGTCATGCAGACTGCATTCCCCATAGTGCCCCCTAGGGGGCGCAGCATGGAGTTCCCTAGAAGGGGAACTATAGTAGCTTTGGAAAACTTAGAATGCATTAGTTGTACAGACTACTTTTTTGAAACTTTTATGACATTTTTTCACAACTTTGGAGCTTGACAACCCTGATCCCTATTTTCTTTTACTATATACACTACCATTGGGTCAGTATTTTTTAAAATAAGTGATTAATATTGATATTTATATCACTGTTTATATATTTAGTATTAATATTAGTAAAATAATATAAATAATTCAAATAATTTAAGTTTTAAAGTGTAGTATAAATTTCATTATTCAGGATAAAACGTACTAACAGTATTATGTATAACAACACTATTACAAAAATATATTTCAAATAAATGCTGTTGTTTTTAACTCTCTTGAAATTCATGTATTCTGAAAAAAAATAGTGATGTATCACAGTTTTCACAAAAAATATTAAGTAGCTGTTTTCATCGTTACAACTAATAATAAATGTTTCTTGAATAACAAATCAGCATATTAGAATGATTTCTGAAAGACCATGTGACACTAAAGACTTGAGTAATGAATGAACACTTTAAATTTAGTACATTTATTGCATTACATAATTACATAAATTATTTTTATGTATGTATGTATTTTTTTCACAGGCGTAAAGTACATTAAAATAAAAAAAAGTTATTTTAAATTGTAATAATATTACTGTTTTTAACTATATTTTTGATCAAATAAATATAGCCTTGGTGAGCATAAGGGACTTATTTCAAAACATAAAAAAAGACTTTTGAATGATAGTGTATGTGTATGAAAAAATTGCTATATTTTCTTCATTATTTCTCTTTTTGTGTTCCACAAAAGTTATATGGGTTTGGAACGGCATGAGGTTGAGTAAAAAATAACAGTAAAAATTGCTCGTTGGAAATGGGAACTGTGCCACGGATCATTTACTGAGGTTTCAAAAAATGAACATTTAGAGATCTCAAGATCTCAAAAAGAGCATGCACATATTGGTAAATACAAGAGCGTTTTTAACCAAATCATTCACGATAAAACCCCAAGAGATACATGCGTAAATTTACACTGTTTAAAATGTAGCCCTGTAGAAGTACATTTAATTCAAGAGTTTGCTTTACCGTTATTGATTTCGCTTTGTAGTGAAAAAAGAAAATCCAAGAAAATGATGCCTTGCCAGTGGATCATTAATTGATCCTGAATTTAAAGCCGTGGCTCTTTATTTGTTCTGCTTCGGGAAGGATAGCTTTGAAAATCCCAGGGGCATATTTGTTTTCCTGCATGTCTTCTGCCTCTGATTATTGGAGAAAGCTGCAGTGTCTGCCAAATAACCGTGCCTCATGCTGAGGCAGCAGTGAGGCTGCTCTTGAGCAGTCATGGTCATTGAGAAGGAGAAATGGGGCACAGCCAAATGGACGGAAAGCAGGTTGCCTGGTCATCACAGCAGTTATGTCCAAACAGTCATCTCCTTTTTTGGAGCGGTTCAACAATTGTTCAGTGAACCCAACAGAATGTCTCTGACAGCGCATGGAGAGGTTATAAGCATTTGTGGCATCCGTTTGCTTGACAAATAATGCCTTCCATCAGACAGAAGATTCACGTTTCATCAGCCGATTCAGCCGTAAACGCTTGTGACAGATGTCTCTACAGGATACTGTTTTTAAAATCAATCTGTTTTCCATGACTATACTTTGTTAAAGCCTTTGATTGACCTTCAGCTTTTCAAAAACAGCAGAGTGTTTTCCCAGCAAGTCTCTCCAGGACAAATACGCTTTTAGAAAATTCTCCAAATCCGGTTCCGTTACCTTCTGTTCCATTGAAAACTGACCCTTTATCTCATCATTTTGATGCAAGTCATGAGAGAATGACACTTTGTGTGCATTGCTGGCAAATGATAATGCCATTGTTAACATCCTGTGCCCTCTTAAATTCCACAGCCCACATGTGGCGATCTTTCTCGCTGCCATTTTGCCTTCGTTGTCATCTTGTGTTATGAATTAAAATGTGTACCTACACATGATATTTTTCAAACCTTTCAGTCGCAGCCTGATGTATCCTCAGATTGCTTGATTTTGATTCAATAAAAAAGGGCCAAAATAATTCTGTTAATATAATTCCTATAACATCTTTGTGATCTTTGGATCTCCTAGGTTTTGGCTACCTGGACTTTCAGTGGAAGGACAGAAACCTCTCAGGTTTTATTAAAAATATCTTAATTTGTATTTTGCAGATTAACAAAAAGTCTTATGGGTTTTTGAGGGTGAGTAATTGATGACAGATTTTGTTTTTTAACTATCTCTTTATAAAATCTTAATTTGAGAAAAGATACATGAAAAGCTTAGTCTTGACAATTTTTGTTATTTATTTATTTATTTATTTATTTTGCTCTATGAAGAAGTTAAATAATTCTGTCCTTCTTAATGTCAGTATGACCCATACATTCATTGTCAGTTTTGTGATTCACCTCACAATCAAATCTGAATGGCAAAATTCTTTAACTATTCATTTTTTATGCTGAATATTACCTTTTTGGATGCATAATCTGTCAAAAATATTACTTTTTGTGCTTGTGTTTTGTAACACATCTATGCCAGACATTTCACACATATGAATGGTATTGCTCTCTAATTTCATCACAATGGTATGACGATCAATGAAAAGAGAAGTATGCTGTTATAATGTGCAGATGAAATTGCAGCAATATTGGCAAAATTGGCTTTGGAATATAACATTCTTGCTATGCTTTTATTAAAACAATAAAACCTAATTCCATTGCTAATAAATACCCTGAGATATTGAAGATCTACTTTAGTGCAGACATCTTTGGGAGTAGTTATCTGTCCTGATGTGCAGATGTGCTCATATAATTCACTGTTTCCCCCTTGAGCCTAACTGACCTGAGGCAGGACTCCCAGGAGATCAATGTCAGACTCGCCTACAATAACAGAATAAGACTCACACACACAGCACTGGAAGAGAGCAGAAGCTCGATTTTAATTAGAAATAATGATTGCTTTAAGAAGTACACTGTAAAAATAAATCCTGGATTGTACTTTCCTTAAATATAGCAATTAGTTCTTACAATAAAATACACATTTTTAGATATTCAAACTGTGAAATCAATGCATTAAATAGTGTGATTAAACAAATTACTTTCAAAATAGCATTGTACAAAAGTGTAAATAGTGTTTTGGTCACAATTTATTTTAAGCTTCAATTCTCATTATTAACAAATCATTAACAATGACTTTTGCCTCAATAAACTCCTAATTTGCTGCTTATTAATAGTTAGTAAGGTAGTTGTTAAATTTAGGTGTTGGGTAGGATTAGGGATGTGGAATATGGTCATGCAGAATATGTGCTTTATAAGTACTAATAAAAAAGCCAATGTGTTAATAACAGGCATGCTAATAAGCAACTTGTTAATAGTGAGAATTGCTCCCTATACTAAAGTTTTACCATGTTTTTTTTTTTTTTTTAATTCACAATGTGCTATGTTATTGAAACTTAAATGAAGATAATTTTCATGAAACCTGAGAGATTTCTGTCCCTCCTTTTAAAGTCCATTCCAAGTCTTTTGAAGAGACACAGTCGCTTTATATGATGAACAGGTTTAAATTAGGCTTTTATTCACTCATAAACATTGATCAACATACAAATGCAAATCATATCAAATAGGGAAAACTGAAGCTCAAGTAAAAATGCCTGTCTTATAATAAATATAGACTGATATTTGGAGATAATAAGAATAACTCTTGGCTGTTTTACCCCCATCTCTCTCTCTCTCTCTCTCTCTCTCTCTCTCTCTCTCTCTCTCTATATATATATATATATATACAACCCTCATATTTTATATATTGAAAGTGATAACTGACCTTTATGTGTGGTTCACATTACTGACTGTGAGAAGAATGTGTAAAATTGTTGTAAAGAAATACATTTCAGCATCTAGAGATGGTTTCCTAGGAAACAGTATTCAGCTATTATGAGCAATATGTGTCAGGCTGGATGTATGTGGCCCTGAGAATGCAGTTGTTAGATATACATGCATTTTTAATGCCCATATACAATGTTCTGCTTTTATTCCCTTTAAGAGTGCCTTTACTCCTTGCTTCAGTCAAATGAATAACCTTTATAAAACAGAAGAGATGTTAAAGTCAGTTTGGCAGCATAAATGTAATCTCATTCACCGGCTGAGGAGCTCCACTGATAGCATTTCATCTTGTGGCACCTCCACTCTCTGTAGATCTCGTATAATGTAGCCTGGCTTCACCAAAGTCATTAGAGCTATCCTCTACGGGAATGGCAGTGAATTATCGGAGATGTCTTTATGTGAAGTGACTGAAAGACAGAAATTAAGCCATTTTGCTAGAGCGGAGCTGGGAACTTGTGAATGTGTCCTCTCGCCTTTGCAGAAGCAGCTCTTGCGTCATGCAGTTTCCATAGCACCCTGGGCAGATCTAGCTACTCAGTGTAATCGCTCAAGACTTTGCTTGTGTATGTACTCTGCTGCTAGCTTTCCTACTGGATACAAATGTTGCTCTGTGTTGGATTTAAAGTCATTAAATGGATAGTACTGCTTCTGAATGCTGATTGGTCAGTACAGTGATCCAGCTGTATTATATTTCACAATTCAACACCTTTGGCCTGTTTACCAGATCACTGCGTAGCTCCCATAGTGGATCGTTATTTTATCTTGCATAGCAATGTGCTGTTATGTCAGAGACTGTTTCTTGTGTAACAATAGCAGATAAAAAAAATATTTGAATGAAAGTTTGTGTCCTTAATATTGTTATCAGCTGGCAAATGTTGTATAAAAGCAAGAAGGCCCTTGAGACGGTGCCGTATTTTGAATATAATCACAATATAGCTTGGCCTCTTTATAGCTTATTGCCATAATGTTAATTTTATGTGAATATTAAGTAATTTATTATTTGAGTATATAGAGGTTTTGGTATCTTATTTTATTTATTCCATATTTTGTATGAGCTTATGTTGTTGAGTAATGGATAGTTGACATTAAATTCTTTTGGAAAGTTGCTATTTCTTGTCAACAAATCCAAAACCCAGATATTTTAGGCAATTTACAGACATGTCCAGGAAAAAAGGGGACATACTGTATGGTCAATAAAAGACAATTCTGTCTGGACCATTAAATGATAGACACTTAGCATACAGTTTGGTTTGGCGGTATGGTTCTGTTCTGGGCAAAAAAACAACAAAAAAAAAAAACTCCCTGCCCATCCATGCAGCCTGTCATGAATGAGCAGGGAGAGCAGCAATAATAACCCCCCTAGGGTAAACAGAACAGAACAAAGCAGATATCATTAATGTACTTAATGATATTTAAGTGTAACTCATTATTCAAGATAAAGGAGTCTGATTCGACAAGGAATATCAGAAAGCCAAGTCCTGACTGTGGCAAAAGGAGGAGTTGGGGATGGAGAAGGGTAATTTGCTCCTGAGCAAGTGAAAAAGCCGCTAAATAAAAATGAATAGAGCTTATATAGGAATGCTGTGATAGGTGTCGTATTCCTATAGGTAGATGTGATCAGCTGAGAGTCAGCTGATGCAAGTTTGACTCACATGACCTGCCAGAACTAATGCTATACGCTTGATTAATGATAGTCAGAATCTCTCAAATAACAGATCCTGCTCTCCCCTGTCTCCCATGAACCGAGTCGAGGTTACTCTCATTACCCGACTTGTGGCATCTGTGTACCCACAGCACTACTGGCAAACACATGAAACCGTGGATGATTACAGTAATTAATTTGTCTAATGTAGCAATCAACTAAACATTTCCTCCTGAGGAATAATAATCCCAATAATGAGAGGAAGGTGCTTCAGATGCACTTAATGAAAAAAAAATCTGTAGACATTCTAATAAACAGATGATATAAAGTATCAGGGTTTACATATGTCTTTTAAAGACATTACATTTCTTTGTTAAAAATTGTTAAATTTTGTTTGTGATGTTGATATTATTATTTAGTGCTCTGGTAAAGTACAGTATTCATGAAATTGTACACAATCAGTACACAAAGAATTTGGTGTGGCATATCAGCGAGTTGTACTTTTTGCATACTTGAATAATGAATATAAATGGAATGAATAATTTATCATGTTGCTGAAAACATGTGCATTAGTATTTTACATTCTGGAAGTCCATGCATAATGAAGGGGGTTTGCTTTGACCAGCCAGTATTCAAATTAGCAAATTATACATTTTGGTGTTGAAACATAGGCAGGAAGAACAAATATATTCGCTTTGAATTCAGGTATATACTGTATACTACCATTCAAAATAACTTGTTTTATTTTGAATGGTTTTATTTAATGTATTTTAAAATGGAATTTATTCCTATGATGTCAAAGCTAAATTTTCGGCAGCCATTACCCTAGTCTTCAGTGTCACATGATCCTTCAGAAATCATTATAATATACTGATTTTGTGCTTAAGAACCATTTCTTATTATTATCAATGTTGAAACCAGTTGTGCTGCTTAATATTTTTGTGGAAACTGTGATACATTTTTTCCAGGATTCATTGTCTTTACTATAAATTTTTATCAGATGCATCCTTGCTGAATAAAAGTATTAATTTATTTAAAAAATCGAACTGAACCCAAACTTTTGAACGATAGTGTATTATTTTGTTAGATTCATTAGTTCTCTATAGTACGTCATGTCTATTTTGCCCTTGTCACAAAATTTCCTGCATAGAACATTTAATATGCATGTTTTGAGTGTATTATATAATAAGAAATTTTGTTTCCAATTCAATTCAGGCATTTGTTATGTAAACTCATTTTCATTCAGCTGCAGTAAGGCTGTAATGGCACCTTGGCATTATCTGTTCTCAGGATCCAAAATGAGGACACAGAAGAAGGACCCATAGGAGCCGTACAAATAGTTAGAGTTCACATACAAGTGAATCAGATGAGAAAAAGCTACTATCTTATCTGAGACATTTTTATTTTCTTGTGGGTGAACATGACTTTATCTTATCAGTACCGATCATCTCGCTCCCCGAGCACATCTCCTAAAAGAAAACCTGTTATCTCGAAGCCATTGTTTAGCTATCTCACGATCCCTACGGAAACGTTGTTGTGTTCCTGTCAGATGGTGGCTGACAGCTCTCGGCATGAGGCGGTCATTCAGATGGAAGGATGTTAGATCTTAAGCCTGTAAGGAGGCCAGATAAAGCAGATACAGCGGTCTAAAGTGATATTGCATGTTTTTGGAGTGGTCTTGTGAAATAATTATGCCCCCTCCAGACATTTCTATTTTTCCAGTCTATTTTCATCCAACTCATTCGCTTTAGTTGTATCTGTCCTGTAACTCTTCCTTCTTCTTGCATCATTTTTGCCTATTGGTTTAGTTACTATGCAGCACCTCTCAAGAGGACATCATGAGTGAGAGAAAGTGACATGTTTATGCATTCATGTAGAAGACAGTTTGTATTTCCTATATGAGGAATGTCATACACTAAAGTAACAGTTCACATTAAGGTCGCATTATTTAATGTTAACATTAACAAGCAATGCATTTGTTACAGTATTTATTAATTTTTTTTATAATCTATTAATCATGTTCAATTCATTGTTAGTTCATGTTAGCTCGAGTCCATTAAATAATATTAATAGATAGCTTTTGATTGTAATAATGTATTAGTAAATGTTGAAATTAACATTAAGATTAATAAATTCTTCAAGTTTTTCATTGTTAGTTCATGTTAACTAATGTTAAAAAATGGAACCTCTTTTTAAAGTGTTACCAAAAAATATTAGGCCTAAATTTAAGAATTATGTATTTGAGTTGCATATAAAAATTCCATTCGTTTGGATTATAATTTTAAAAAGCTAATAGACTTAATATGATGCATATTTGCATATTTTAAGTCATACATAAATGAAACAGGTAAGATTTCTATACTCAAAAATCATGGCATAGTTTAGTGTTATTAACTATTTGCATCTATTTGATTTCATTTCAATCATAAAATCATATTTTTCATTTATTCAAAGTGCTTAGACTCAGCATAAATCTGTTTATTGTGAAAACAATTCAATTTAGTTAAAAAGTATGAACATGGTTAAATATGGCTAGCTGTGGAAAAAGCATTATTCATTTAGTTAGAATATATGAAATTGACTGAAACAAACTATATTTATTGATGATAAATATATAAATCCGATTATTAAGTATTTAAAACACATATGTTTATTAGTACTATAAATCTAACCTGTTTCTTGTTTTCCTTGTAAAATGTTTAATTCAAATAGATAGTAATTTTATATGCAATTTAAAATACATAAATGTAGAATTTAGGCCTAAATAAAGCAGGATAATATTTGATTGCAGTGCAGCCTAAAATTTCCACTCTCTTACACTAACTCTTCCTGAAATTTTAATCTCCAGAATCCTCTGTGTAGTCGTTCATCCAGAGCTGCTGCTTTTCTTTGTCGAGTGGAGGATGTTTTAATTATCAGTGATACATTTGCATTTGCAAGAGACAAAAGCACTCTGCATTAGCACAGCTTGTCTTTCATTTCAGACATTATTCCCTAATGCCCTCTCAAACATTGTTTTAGCAGCATGTTTCCATCCCTGAAGAACATTACAATGTCCATCGTGTCTCTTCTCTCTCTTTGGCTTCTTGTCAGGACAGAGGCAGAAGAGACATATCTCGTCACAGTTGATTGATATAAGCAATTTTGTGTTATACTGCTTCCTTTTTCGCTGACTGATATTTGCGATTGGCTCCCTGACGGGTTTCTCTCATGGGTGTTAAATGAGCTTTCATGATAAACTAAATCAGATAAACTGCTTTGATTTATGACACAGGTTACTGCGCACTAACACCTCTGAAGTACAGCATTGAGCCTTCATGTCAGATCGTCTTTGTCTTATAGGGCAGATGTTATGTTATCAGTCACCTTATGATGCTCAGCTCATGGTTCAAATTAAGGGGATGTGGTTCAATTTATAAGGGATCTGGTTTGTACTACCATCTCTGGCTCTTATTTAATTACACCCCGTCCAGCAGGATGAGACCTTTTTTTTTCAGTTAAGATATGAGGTTAATTTTCTTTATGGAAATCAGATTGATAGTTTGTACTGAGAAATTGGAGTTTCAGAAATCTGTGACTGTAGTCTACAGATTCTGTCTTAAATGTTGTAGCTGTGATGCAGTAGGTGTTGTTTGTGCTCATATATAGGTTTGAGTCTGGCCTTTTTTTTATTTGCTCTAAATTAAATGAAAAAAGCCTGTAAAAGTATATCATGATTTAGCCAATTTGGTTTTTATGAAACAAAAATCTGTTTTGCCTGGTGTGCAGCAATTGCAATATCATGATTGGGGATAATAAATTTAGTCAATCAATACGCAAGTGAAAATGTAAATATAATTTTTTTACAAAATAAAGCAAATTGGTTTTGTATCAGCTTGAATGAAAATTATGATTTTGCAATAATGGCTGAGTGTTGACTATCCTGCTCCTTACACCAATATTGCCAAACTAATAAAGAACACATGAACATGAAAAATATTTATTTAAATTTATATGATATTATTAGCTTACTTGTCGATTACCTTGAGATATAGTTCATTACGACATAGAAAACAATCTGCCTAGCAGCAACACATACACTGCTAAATATTATTGCTGTTGTTTTTAAATACTATTATTTTAAATTAAAGTTATTTATATTTATTTATTTATTTTAGTGCTGTCAAAACGATTAATTGCAATTAATCGCATCCAAAATAAAAGTTTTTGTTTACATAATATATGTGTGTACTGTATATATTTATTATGTATATATAAATACACACATGCATGTATATATTTAAGAAAAAATGTTACGTTTATATATTAAATATATTTATATATAATATAAATTATATGAATCTGAATATATACATGTAAATACATGTAAATATTTCCAAAATATATGTTGTATGTGTGTGTATTTATATATACATAATAAATATACACAATACATACACATATATTATGTAAACAAAAACTTTTATTTTGGATGCAATGTTTTTCTATTCATGTTTTAACTGGAGACTCCTGAACTTCTAACCACTTATCAAAAGGTTTATAATCACTTTAAAATTAAAAATTATTATCTCAGTGGCAACTTTTACAACTTGAGATGAAGTTGAAAAATGGCACCAATTATCTATATAAATTTATGTTGATAGGAAAAGAAAGGGTGTGATAAAAGAGTCATGAAAAGAGTCAGATCCTCAGCAAAGACTACGAGAACCAGACAAGTCCTCTGCTCAATCTGACTTGTGTGGCAGCCTGGAATTAAACCACACCGTGCTGGTTTCATGTAGCCAGAGGAGAACTGGTCTCCAGTTTTCTTTTCTGTTTCTGTCTCCGATGGAGTTTTGCTTCCTTGCCACTGTCGCCTTTGGCTTGCCTAGCTGGGGACACTTTATTTTTGGCAATATTGTCGACTTGATAACACATAAATTATTTAAAGAGAACTGAACTGAGCTGGACGATGACATCACTGAATTAATGATGAGCTGACTTTAATTGAAAAATTGACTATTTACTGTCCTCTTGCATTATTGACACACTGTTTTCCTGTTTACCACTGTAAAGCTGCTTTGACACAATCTGTATTGTATTAAGTGCTATATAAATAAAGATGACTTGACATGAAAGCAACGGTCTGTTTCTATGACAACTTGTCATATATAGAATTTAGCAGCCATTACAGACAAATATTTGACTGTTCAATGCCACGATTGACCAATGAGAAGCAAGGATTCCAGAGAGCCATGTAATAAGTGAAGATAATGATAGCCTATCGTAAGGTTCACAGATAATAAAAAGCTCAACCTCAGCTCGAATAAAACACAAAGCTCCAGACAATTTCCTTTTGGTACCAATTATAGAGACACAGTGGCAATTTGTTGTACAATGCTTAGCATTTAAACTATACCAGCTTCAATTATGTAGAAAGTTATTTGCATGAATATGTGTGTGATTTAGTGAATCAGCTATATGCTTATGAGAATGTGTTTTTTCTGTTATAAATGAGAATATTCTTTTCTTTTCTCTTCCCACAGTGCAGTGTCTGGAGATGACTACTAAGAGGAAGATCATCGGCCGCCTGGTGCCCTGTCGATGCTTCCGGGGGGAGGAGGAGGTCATCTCAGTGCTGGATTATTCCCACTGTAGCCTGCAGCAGGTCCCTAAGGAGATCTTCAGCTTCGAGCGCACGTTAGAAGAGCTCTACCTTGATGCCAACCAGATTGAGGAGCTGCCTAAGGTAAGTTGTCAAGTGTCAGCTTAAACATGCATAATATCTGCCTAACAGTGGATACGTCAACTCCTGAACATCATCTTATAAAGCAGTCTAACAGTACAGAAAAATAGTGCACTAAATGTGATTGTTTCCTTATAAAGCACTAAAAGTGTCCCATAATTGAAGTTTATTAATATTATCATTATTTCCATTTGGTATTTCACATTGGTTAAGGTAAGTCAGGCTTTATCGAATGTATCTAGCAAGAATATAACAGGACCATGGACAGCTCCCATATTGTGTGCAAAGCTGTATCTGAATTTGGTCTATAGCATTTGTTCTGATATACTCCTTAGATAAGTGCTTAATTCATAAGTATTTGCCCACTTTAACTCTTGAGGTGCCATTCTAAACCCATGGTAAACATAGTGTTATCTTGTTTCATGTTTAACACTGTTCATACAGTACTTGCCCTGGGCTAGTTATTTATCTTAGGAAGTCAGGTTTTCAGCAGCCATTACTCTAGTCTTCAGTGTCACGTGATCCTTCAGAAATCATTCTAATATGCTGATTTGGTGCTCAAGAAATATGTGATATTATTATCAATGTTGAAAATGGTTTTGCTGCTTAATATTTTTGTAGAAACCATGATACATGTTTTAGGATTCTTTAATAAATGTTTGATAGAACAGTATTTATTTGAAATAGAAATCTTTTGTAACATTATGCACATATTTACTGTCACTTTTAAATAATTTAATGCATCCCTGCTGAATAAAAGTATTAATTTCTTTTAAAAAAAGAAAAGATATCTAATTTACCTTCAACCTTACAGTGTATATCAAGCCAGGGTTCTAGTTCCTGAGTACTAGGACTAAACAGGTTACAGAACTGAAATAAGTTATTTATTAGGGATGCATCGATCCGATACTCAGTATCGGTATCAACTCCGATACAGTCATTTTCTGCAGATCGTGTATCGGTCAGACGAGACCGATCCAAATCCGATATTGTGTGTATACTATTCTGTGTTATTGTTGAGCCCCACGAAAGGCACAAAAACATTATAAAGCACCATAAAGTTTTTGTGCACTATATTTCAAGTGTTCTGAAGCTGTTCCATAGTTTAATGTGAGGTACAGATGAATATTTAAGTCAAGTTCACATAAACTCTTCTCTCCGCCACGGCTGTCTGTCATCCTCCATTCAGCGTTCAAACTGCGTGTCGCGTTCAGTTACTGCATTAAAACTCTCTTCAAGAGCGCACAGTAACTGAGGCTTAAAACTGTTAAAAGAAAAGGATCGATAAACTAATGCACAGATCTAATACACTACGCATCAATATTTCTTCCTTTTGTACTTTGAACTTTTCTATGTGGACTCGGAGGGCTGCGCAGCCTGCGCGCTGTGACTCTGTGTCGCTTCAAGCGCATCATTCTGCGCACGGGATGCGCATAAGTGCTTTGTGCCGCTCTGTATTGGAGCCTTTCGATTTATAATACTTTTGCTCAATGAAAGATTATTAATAGTCTTTCTTGTTCTGTCCTATCTATCATATGTTGCTGCCTTCATTACTGTGCTATAGATTTAAAAGAAATGTGTTTTAATTTTATAGTATATATTTATATGTAAATGCATTTGCTTGTTTTTTCATGAATGTATTTTACAACAATACAAAAAGCAATGTGTACCATTTTACCAGATTTTGTCCTACACTTATTCACTTTTATTTGTAAATAAAAATGTTTCACTAGGTTTTATAAAATTATTGTGTACCCATGATTTTTCTAGAGTATCTTTTGCTGCTGAATTATCCACTAACCTAGTTTATAATAGTATTTTTATCATAGATTATGATTATATATTTTTTCATTTGTTATTTTTCATTAAAATGAAGTTATCTATATTAGATTGTGTTTAACACACAAAAGAGTGACAATCAGGTCAACACAGAAAAGTATTGAAATTCTACATCAATTTAAAAAAAAAAAAAACTGCGCTGGTATCGGATTGGATCGGTATCGGGTCGGATCGGTTCTGAAAAAAATGTTATCGTTGCATCCCTATTATTTATCAATGAATTTTTTTGGATTAATCTTTTAAACATAGTTACACATCTAGTATTCACTTCAGTGAATGAATTAATTGAGAATATAGGATGGTTTCAAAGTGATTGTCAGCTCAAAAATACTAAACAGATTGTGTGATGGAGTTGACATGTTTGAGTTTTGTGTATTTATTAAAGAAAATCAAATCAAATAGTACTGAATGAAATGGAAGTGAGAAGTAATGTGAGGTTGTGGGATATTTTCTTTTCTAATTTGCAAGTATTTTAAGAATTTTAACATAAGTTTATATTCATGAGGTTGATTGTAAACATTGACTGTACAAATATAGCATGCCACAAGAAACTTTAAATAACTGCTTGTCCATCTGTGGGAATGTTGTCACTCTGGTTGTCCTAAGTTACCTATAAAAAAAGCAGAAAGAAAAGAAGAGCTAAGTGACTTTCAAAATTACAGGTGTAAAATGTAGTTTCACCTATTATTAAATATTGTCTTTTTTATTTTATTACCAGCAAGAGAGGATAAAACAAGAGCATATGATTGGCTTCATCACTTTGATTCATTAGGCCTGGGAAGTTCACCAACAAATTCTTCAAATAAATCTCTTTATTTCTCTGTCTTTCTTAGCAACTCTTCAACTGTCAAGCACTCAAGAAGCTGAGCATGCCTGACAATGACCTCTCCAGCCTGCCAACCACCATCGCCAGCCTTGTGAATCTAAAGGAGTTAGATATTAGTAAAAATGGTACATTCTTAACTCCATTTATTCTATATTTGCTTTTTAAAATCTATTTTTCCAATCCACTTGTTTTGTGCTGAGCATATTGGTATGATTGTATTTGATTGTACTTTTATAAAGTACACATGTATCCTGTATCAACATGGTAAAACTGGCTTTATCTCAGGTATTCAAGAGTTTCCAGACAACATCAAATGCTGTAAATGTCTATCAGTTGTGGAGGCCAGTGTAAATCCTATAGCCAAGTAAGTAGAGCTGCTCACATTTCTTAAATCAGAAAGAGAACTGTAATGTTTGATAATTGTTGTATTATGTACATATAGGCAGTTGACGAATCCATATATATTTAATTAAAATTTTATGTCAATGGATTTTAGTTTAAATTTTATGGCAACTCTTTGTCACGGTGCACACATGAGGGAAACGAGGAGACGAGGGTAAACTCAAAATACAGTCTTTAAATACAGGACAGACAAGGCAAGACAAGGCAAGGCTAGAACACACAGGAACACCGGGGAGTAACGAGTAGACCAGACAAAAATGAACAGATCAGGCAGGAACTAAATACACACGATAATTAACACACACCTGAAAGAAATCATAAACAATCAAACTTGACGAGGACAGGAACAGAAAGGACCAAATAAGGGCATAGAGGGGAAAACATACAAGACAAGACAGACAAGACTGTGACATAACTCCTGGGGGTGGGCGCTCTGGAGGCCCCTCAGGACAGACACAGATAGGATGACAGGACGGGGGGCCTCCAGGACGGAACAGACAGTTCGGGGCGCCATGGCAGATCAGGGATCTTAGGAGGCCATGGCGGTGCAGGGAGCACAGGAAGCCAAGGTGGTGCAGGGATCTCAGGAGGCCATGGCAGAGCTGGGAGCTCTGGAGGCCATGGCAGGTGGTCTTAGTGGCCGTGGTCTCGGTCCCCTTGGCCCGGCCACTACAGCCGGAACCCCTTAACCCCCCCCCAAAAAAATTCCTTGGGGGAAACTTACGGACAGAACTCAGGAACAGGAGCCCTCATAGAGCTAGACTCAGGAACAGGAAGCCCTCCGTGGGCTAAACTCGGGAACAGATGCCCTCCGTGGGTGAAACAAACAGGGACAAGACAATCCACAGGAACAGGAGCCCTCCTTGGGCTAGGCTTGGAATCTGAGGCCTCATTCTGGGCATGAAGTGAGATCCACAACCTCCCTGGGCTGGACTTGGAGTCAGGGGCCCTCACAGGGTTTCTCAGGAACCGCTTCTACATCAACGACAGGGGAGGCAGGCAGCTAGGGAATGGCCTCCATGGCCATAAATAGGGGAGCCGTCTGCCCCCACACGAGTCTCCATAGACAAGACATGACAAGACTGGGTTAATTAAAACTGTTCCTGTGGACACGATACTTAAAAAGCCTAGACTCTTGGTCAGGGGCTGGAGCCATCACTGGACTCGTGGTCAGGCTGGGAACGGCACTCCTGGCCGTGACTGGGGAACTGGATCCAGCGGCGGCCGGCGGGGTTGAGTCAGCGGCGGACCGCGTGCTTGGGTGACCCATGGACGGCGACGTGAATGAGTGAGCTGCGGACGGCAGCGTTGATTTCCCCACGAACGGCGAGCTTGAGTCAGCGGTGGCCGGCGGAGTTGAGTCAGTGGCGGACCGCGCACTTGGGTGATCCGCGGCCGGTGGCGCGGGTGAGCCGCGGACGGCGGCATTGATTTCCCTGCGAACAGCGAGCTTGAGTCAGCGGCGGCCGGCAGACTTGAGTCAGTGGCGGACCGCGCGCTTGGGTGATCCGCGGACGGTGGCGCAGGTGAGCCACGGACGGCAGCATTGATTTTCCCGCGGACGGCGGGCTTTAGAGACCCGCGGACTGCGGCGTACAGGAGGGACTTGCGGCACTCGCGGGCGATCCCGACAAACTCCTACGCTATTCAACGGGTAAACTCAAAATACAGTCTTTAATTAAATCCAGGACAGACAAGGCAAGGCTAGGACACACAGGAACACCGGGGAGTAGCGAGTAGAGCAGACGAAAATGAACAGAACAGGCAGGAACTAAATACACATGATAATTAACACACACACCTGAAGAAATCATAAACAATCAAACTTGATGAGGACAGGAACAGGAAGGACCAAATAAGGGCATAGAGGGCAAAACATACAAGACAAGACGGACAAGACTGACACTCTTTTCTTTAATTTTTAAAAAAAATTTTAAAACACTGTTTCAAATTTCTGTTCGAATTTCTTCATTTACACTGCCTTAAAATGTAAAGAGATGAAGCTTTTGTTTTGTACACCTACTATTGCAGCTAAGGAAATAAACCAATACTGATGATATTTCAATCTAACACCACTTCAAATAATTGCATTAATATGTAAATCTCTTCTCTTATCTTTCCTGAAGAGGATTTACTATCTACAGTAGCACAATATGTTTATTATATCATACAGTACATGGGTTTGCTGTATTTATTCTTTTCACTCTCAAATGAAAGCAATTATTTGCCTTCCTTTTCTGGATTCCTTAGGATAAAAATATAAAGTGAACATACATGCAAAAGCTAGACGTTTTCATATTTCATATAACTTTTTTTCTCTTTTTTAAATCCATGATTAAACATAGTTTTGAATTCTAAAGCAAATTTGTACATTAATAATGCATAGTGTAAGTAGACATCATGCCTTAAAACTGAACCAAACTCAACAACTCCAGGAGAGATAAGACATGCATTTCTTTTTTATCTCAGTGTATTCATTTGGCCTTCAGTCCGAAGCTGAGCTTTGATTCAGAAGTTTATGATAGAGGATCAAACATTCAGGATCCAGTGCATGGTCTCTGCAGAGAACCCTTTTCTTCATATTATGATTAAATCAGCCCTGAAGTGACTCCATTTACTGGGATGCTAACAGAGCCAGTAGAAGGGGAAGCGTAGAGGGATTACAGATGGCTCTCACCGCTCCTGAAGTACTTAACGCTTATCAAATCTTAAGGGCACTGGCCTTTGAGAGGGTCTGATCACCTCTCTGTTCCTGCAGGCTCCCAGACGGCTTCACCCAGCTTCTCAACTTGACACAGCTCTTCTTAAATGACGCCTTCCTTGAATACCTGCCTGCCAATTTTGGGAGGTAAGAGCTTCATCTTGGGCCTCTCTGTTCCTGCTCTGCTGGGGATTGTGAAACAACTCTTTAGCACACCTGTCTGAGTTCGTCTCGTTCTTGTAGTTGTCATCGTAGCATTTTTATTTTTAGATGTTATTTTGTATCCGAGGAGCAGCATGGTGCTGATTCTGGCAGTGAATTGCCTAAAGCTTTCATGAATAAATGGGTTCTTGCAGCTCATATTGGGTTTAATGATGAATAGTTATTTCATTTGCATTGGGAAAAAGGGGATTTATTATGGCAGCTGACATTGGTCAAGGGCTGTTGCATTTAGTTTTGGTAAACGAATCTGGGAAATTCACTAAAAATTAATTGCCCTGACAACACTGTATATGGGCTGTCTGTGTTGTTATAGAGCTTGATTCATTCTCTTCAAGCTCTTTTAGAAGGTGGTAATAACACAATGTAAATTTCACAATGTCCAGACAAATAGCCCTAAGTCTGGATATTTATAGCAAGAAGGGCACATTCATGCCGAAATGATTGACATTCATTTAAATACTCATGGTGCAGCGCTATTTCGGCACAAATAGCATCTGGTTAAACTGCATTGTGAAGGATTAGTAATATTTTTGTGCTGAAATACTACATGCAAAAATGGCAGAACTGTTTATTGAATTCACTCCTATGTTTTTGCTTTAAAAAATTAGATGGAGATTTAGAATTTTTCCAAAAATTTGAAAACTTTTTTTTTTTTTTTCAGATTATCTAAATTACGGATCCTGGAGCTTCGTGAGAATCATCTGAAAACTATGCCAAAGTAAGTTGCTTAATTTCTTATGAATAATTCTTTTGCTACTGCCAACATGGGGTCATTAAATAAATACATGCCATGAAAAAGCATGAAAAAAAATCGTGTAGGACAAATTTTGAATCTGTGCCTGATCAAAATGTTTTGATTTTTTATTTTTTTTTTTACATTCACCAATATTTTATTTATTTATTTTGTTTTGTTTTGTTTTAAGGGTGTCCTTTTGCTATATATTTATATTTATATTTAGTCTTTACTTCACAACAAGTACTTGTTTCTGCCACAAGGCATTTTGATTAAATTCTGTTTGAATTTCTTCATTTACACTGCGTTAAAATATAAAGAGATGGAGCTTTTGTTGTGTATACCTTACTATAGCAGTTGAGCAAAAAAGCCAATATTGATATTTGAATCTAACGCCACTTGAAATCTTTACATTAATATATAAAACTATTCTCTTCCCTGAATAGAAATTTCATTTAGTTTGTTATTCATCCCTCAATAATGTGATTTAGACACAAGTTTATGTAACAAACCCAGAGTAGCAGAGTCTACAATGTCATTTGTCACAGTGGGGAAGACCTCTGGACCCCTCTAGAGAGAGACACATATTGCACACAATGGTTTATGCTTGCTGACTTGTTCAGATGTACTGGTTCAAGACTATTTTTATCTGCCAGCAATAATAGTGCCAATTTTTCCTTCAAAACCAGACTGCATGAGGTAATGTTCTCCAATCTGGGAGAGTCGTGTTTGCCCACATATTGAATGAGGGCCATGTTGTGAATACCGTCACAAATATTTGAGTACAGAGTTACAGAATTTTCTTTTTTGGATAAACTAGTTCTTTAAATCCTAAACTTTAAGTGCATTTAACAATCCATAATGTCTACATATATTTGAAATGACTTTTGATTCCTTTTCTTGTCATGTTGCAGGTCAATTCATAGGCTGTCGCAACTGGAGCGGTTAGACTTGGGAAGCAATGAATTCTCTGAACTGGTAAGAAAGATGTTCTCCTCTTGAACACTTTTATCAATGGGACAGCTGTTACCTCACTCAGTCTTTATCCAGCATGGATAAAGGGGGGCTCAGGGGGGATAGAGGAGGGGGGTAGGGGAAGCTGTTGCCTCTTGTCAGATCTCTAGTGCTGCACTGCGTTTTGGTTGCATCATGCACTGATCCATTATTCATGAGTTGATTCAAACATGCAGCGCTTGCCATGACAGAACGTTCACCACTGAGCTGCATTTAATTGGCTCACCCAAGCTGGAGTAAACAATGGCAAGGAATTTATTATATGTATCCCATGTAGCCCCACTTACACCATGCCTATTGCTGTTTCCTTCATTGATTAATGCTGGCGGTGTTGCATTTATTTATTTGAGTATAAATCAATGAAGAGGTCCGTGAGCAGGCAAGTTACTGTGTCTAGAGGAACCGTGGCAGTTGAACACCAAAGTAGCCATTAATAGCAGTGTTTATTTATTTATTTATTTATTTTTTTTTAAAGTAATTGACTTTGCTCTGTGATAACCTGACTAGGAGCTGTTGGTTTTTTTAAAAACTGGTCCATTCCAATGACCATGAAACATGTTGTAAGAATGGCTGGAAAAACATTTTAAGCTAGGGCTGGGTGATAAATCGATATTGATATTTAGAGAAAAAAATAAATCCACAATATCAATAATAAAAGCAATTTCACAGTTTCATTTGATAAAAGCTATTGTCAAATACACACTGAATCTCAAATGTCTTAATGATAATTTGGCAAAATAAAATTTGAGGAACTTATGACAAAAATATATTACAAAGTACATTGTATAGTAAGATGTACTTCTCAAAGTAATAATAATACAATTTTTAAAACATCCCTTTTTATTATTATTATTATTGTTGTTGTTGTTGTTGTTGTTGTTGTTTTTTGTTGCAAGGAATATCATGCAAAGATATTTTTCACTAATTTTAATTCATAACGTATATTTGATTTTTTGATGATTAATTTTTTGTCTTAAATCATAAAACGTTTCATTGTTTCATCATTTCGTTCAAAAAAACCTTCATTGTTGAGTCCTATTGAACATGAGAAATGCATTTCATGGAATGTCATGGTAAATTAATATTATATTATATGGGAAAACGTGAAAAAATATTTGGCCATGTCACCCAGCCCTTCAGTGTCATACACACGTTTGGAATATCCAGGGCACTTTGTCCTTGGGTGATGAAAAAATGCATGTGCGCACCAATGCTTCCAAAGGGAACAGATGGTTTGGCATTGCAGTAAGCGTACTTTACTGCTCAAAGCCCCCAAGTAATAGGAGAACACCCATCAACACTTTCTGGTTCTGCTGTCTGGACTTTCAATCTCAGTGTCCCACTTCAAGATGACTTTTCAAATAACTTTTGACCTTTCCTGTTGGCAGCCCTATCAGTGCTCTTTTAATCTGAGCTCAGCTCCTTATCAGATGTTTTAAATATCTCTGATAATGGTGATTTTGGCCTGTCTTACCTGAGAATTGTTGTCCTTCTCAACTGTCCAGCATAACAGCAATTCTAAACATTATAAACATTATATACTCTATGTAATTTGTGAAATTGGAATTAAATGTTTCATTCCATGTTTTCAATGATGAAATCAAAAAATAAATAAATAAATAAATAAATAAATAACAGAAGGTTGAACAGCTCATATAATATATAGTTTAAACTTCTCTGGTTGATGATCAACTTCTCTGGTTGATGATCAACATTATCTGAAGGTTAAACACCTCTTTTCAGGTCTTATTTTGTACTCAAACCTTTAATGAGAAAAACAACAGCACATTAACAAGCAATAATCCTCAACTGAAATGTTACTCAGCGGTTTCCTCAAGCATTTTTGGATGCATTGCATCATGTCAGGTAATCATGGCATAGCAGTTGCACAGCCTGAAAACAATCATTAGTTTAATTTATTATAGCTCTGTTGGTGTCATGTTCTTTTAGGCAGATATTTCTCTGTAACAGCACACATTGCCCAAACAATGAGTGTTGAGAATGGAGCACTGATGGCAGGAGGCATTTGTCAGGATATCTGACTCTTGCTGTGATGTTGGCAGATGTTGCCTGGTGTGATGCCCTGAGCTGCAGATAGTTTCTTAATTGAAGTCCTTGCTGAGGGGATCATGAAGGGACAGATGCTGGGACTCAAAAGGAGAGAAAAACAGACAGCAGCCATTAAGAACTGACTGAGTCTGTGGCACATAGGGGATTTGGGTCTGTTGAAACTCAATTTAAAACAATAATTTGTTTTTGATGCCTCTGGAATGTTGTCAAGATCGTGCTTTTATTATATAAAAATTGGTTATTGGTTTCATCACCTTATAATGTTTGTGCTGACTTTAAATGATTCAAAGGATGTGCAGTAAAGTGATTTGATTTAATATTTGATACCCACTCCAAGGTGTTTTTGCAAAATGAAAATAGGCTCCAATATTTCCTTTTTACAGTAATGTTTTTTAGATATCTTGGATGATGTAGAAAAGCAAATCAAGCTTCTCTGAGAATTTAGCAGACAATTTACAATACATTTACATACTGTCTCTCTGTTTAGTAGTTGTTTTAAAACCCAGAACCATGAAAATCTGAGCTTTCAGTTTGGGGAATTTATTTGAAATATGTTGAATGCATTAAAAATTGTACAATATATGTGAAGTATTATTGTATGATGCACCTTGAGAAGAAGCTATCATAATGATGATTCAATTAACATTCATAAATTGCTATTCATTTGGGATGCAAAACAGTAGATATTGTTCTTTTGTTGGTTATGACCCTCTTTAATGTTACAGCCAGAAGTACTGGAGCAGATCCATAGTTTAAAAGAGCTGTGGTTGGACAACAATTCATTACAAAACATACCAGGGGTAAGCACTTTCAAAAGTATTTCTATTAAGAATTCCAGAGTTCGCATCTAATGCATGCCCTTTTTAAGATTTCATACATAAATAAGTACCAGTAAGGCTTTAAAAGTATGAAACATTTTGTCATTATTTACTCACTCTCATGTCATTCCGTCATATAATATGGTGTTGGAAGATCTTGAGTGCGAGTAATGATGAGAAAATCTTTGGGGGAACTATTGGGATTAGACAACGTGACATTTTAGTACTCTAGTACTAGACTATAATATATGTATAAAGCATAATATATGATTTCTTTCATTTATCTCTCTTGTCATCTGCTGAAGTCTATTGGGAAACTGAGGCAGCTGCGATATCTAGACTTGGCTAAGAACAGGATTGAGAGTCTAGATGCAGACATCTCTGGCTGTGAGTCCTTAGAGGATCTACTCCTCTCCTCCAACATGCTGCAACAGTTACCTGATACAATAGGTGAAGTTCCACTGCTTACTTTTTTTTTTTTTTTTTAAATATGTTTTTAGGTTTCGGTGTGTCTTTACAATGTTAAAACATCTTTCACAGGAAAGTTGAAAAAGTTGACAACATTAAAAGTTGATGACAACCAGCTCACCTCACTGCCTAACACCATTGGAAGGTTAGTAACTCACTTATGACTCATCCAGCTGTGTAAAGGAAAAATGACAAAGGCAGAAAATACATTTGAGATGTCTTAGATCATAATCCCTGAACATTCCTCTAATGCACAGGTTTTTTATGGAAGTTTATGGAATTTTGTTGTGGTTTATAGCCATATAATAAACCCGATGCACAGGGTGGTCAGTACGGTCTTTAATGACTTGAACCTTGAAATTATATAGTTTTTTATGATGATATTCGATGATATTGTACTGTAGCTTGTACTCTCGGTATTGGATTTTTCACTGAATTGCCATCTGGAGCACCATATAACAATTCTGCAGTCATTCTGGCAGTTTTTCTCACCCCAGCATGAGAAAATGCTGACTGTCAACATCAATGTGACTCTCAGCAATGTTTTTACATCTTTATTACCTGTATTTGTGGGAAACAATGTATGCAGCTGATAGGAAAAAACATGAGCTTCTGGAATTAAAGTGTACAATTAATTAAAAATCCTAAAATATTGATACCTTTTAACTATACCTAAATAAATAGTTTAATCTTTTTATCAGTCATTCTACAAAATGAGTGCCATTTGTGTCTCTCATACACTATCATTAAAACTTTTTGTTTTAAAGAAATAGTACTATTATTCAGCAAGGAGGCATTAAATTCAATGAAGTTAAAATCAAATTAAACTAACAAAAACTGTCAACCCTGTAACCTTTCTGAGAGCATAATTGTATCGCAGCGTATATTAAAATGAGTTAAATTAGTTTTAGATGACTTAGTGTAATTAATTAACACTGAAAATATTGCCTTATATTGTGCTGATAAAATCTTCCACAAATTAATTTCACAAATTGCAAATCAAACTGACTGATCAGTCTGACTTTGGATTTTTAATGCAGAATCAAATGGGAAATTCAGGGACGAGGTGCATATACCATATTTCATAGCATCTGTTAATTAGGATGTCATATTTTCTGCAGACTGCCTTTTTCATTTGTCATAGCTGTCACCACTACCTCATTCCTGTGATACTATACTCCATGCATCTCTCTTCTTGGTTTGTCATTGCTCGGTTCTGTGTGTTGTGTTAATCAAACATGCATCTTAAATGGGCACCTCAGTGCACGTGGCAAAACCGGGTAAGTAGACCAGCGAGTGTTTGTATTCCCCACACGTCTGCCACAGCATGTTTATTTAGGCAAGGGCATACCTTTGCATCCATATCTCGCTTAAAGAGACACAATGAAAGCCCTGCATATGGAAGGCCAGCTGGACCGGTCTGCTAGAACAAATGTTGGACTAATGACCTTACTTAGCTTAACAAATATACATTGACCTCTTTCAAATTCATTAAATTAAAATAAGATGGAAAAAGGGGGGAAAACTAAGGAACAATATACAGGAGGATTGCAAAAAAGTTTTAAATGACTAATGCGAGGTACGTTACTAAAAGTACTGAAACTCATTTGACTCAATAAACACTGTGGCATATACCAGATCATTGTAAATGTTATAAAGTAACATAAGGTTTGTTTTAAGAGCCCAGTATTTTATAGGATTAGTGCTTTTTACAACCATCAGAACTGTATTGCAGTGTAGCATATTTAGTAAATTCATCATCAGTCCCTTTAATATGTCTTCTGTTAATTCATACATTTTTTTTTACGTGGAGACAATGGTTCCACATAACTCATAATTCTCATTTCCATTAACAAAACTAATTTATTCCCTGTCTTAAAATGATATGATCCATAGACGCTGATGCTACTTAAGTTGAATGTACTTAAGCTTTGATATTTTGTTTGCACATTGTAAACATTTGAATGGGATGTTAGAATGTAAATTGCATATTAAAGGAATAGTTTACTTTTCATCATTTACTCACCTTCATTTTCTTCCAAACCCGTATGGCTTTATATTCTTCCGTGGAACACAAAAGGATAAATGTTGATGAATACTGGTTGCTCTTTTCCAATGAAAATGAACAGAAACTGGGCCTGTCAAGCTCCAAAATGACAAAACAGCAGAATAAGCATCATTAACTGCTGTCTGTACTGCACAGTACAAGACATACACTTTAAGAAAAGGCTGTAAAAATAGGATACAATGTACTGTGTTTATATGAAGAAATTTTCAATATTGATTTTTCATAGTTGTTTTACCCATACTTTAAATTATGCATTTAATTAGTAGTGTTTTAGGTAATGTCCTAGCAGAAAATTACCAGTATCTTTTCTGTGTTTCTACAGATTTTTTTTCTCACAACGTATGATTCCTTGTGAAAACCTATTTATCTACCCCTGGAATTATCATTGAGGCTGAATGCACTACACACATTTTCAGTAAATAATCAGTTTAGGTCTGTTCCACACACAAAGATTTTATAGGGCTTTAGAAGACTTGAAAAATAGTGCACAGGTTGTTATGAAATACATTTATGATGCTTTTTTGGAGCTTGACAGCCTGTATCCTCATTCGCTTTCAATATATAAAAAAGTGTGTACAAAAAGAAGATCATATGGGTTTGGAACAACATGAGGGTGAGCAAAAAATAAGAGAACGATTCCTTTAAGACTTTGGTTAAACCTGCTATTTAACCTTAAATCTAAACTTTTTTGAAGAAGAGTTATTCACTACAGTAGAGGCAATTATTTCTTTATCTGCTGACCTTTAAAGAGACGTCACATGATGTATGCATTTATCTTATCATCTCATGAAGTGTTTTCAATAGGCTTTCAATAGGGATTAAGAGACCCTGCATAACTGCACACTCCTCACCTGCTTTCTCTTACATCTGCCAGTTTATCACTTTTAGAGGAGTTTGACTGTAGCTGTAATGAACTGGAATCCCTGCCTCCCACCATTGGCTACCTGCACAGTCTTCGGACATTTGCAGCCGATGAGAACTTCCTGACTGAGCTGCCCAGGGAGGTGAGTATTAGTGTTATGCACTTTCTACAGTATTAATAATGAGGGAAATCAAAGGCACATTCTCTATATATTTTACCTCTCTTTGTGTTGAAAATACAACCTAGACCAGCAAAGTCAGTTTAGATGGTTGGTGGTTTAAATAACCAGATCAAAACCATTAAAACTGCCAAAAACAAGTTTAAGAACATTTATATGTTCAACAATAACTTAGCCAGCTTAGACCAACACTTCTGAACTAAAACCATTTAACAGCCGAACTAAATTTATTTAACAAACACGATTTTGGAATATTTGATTAGTTTTTTTCAACAGGGCTTAGAAATGACTTGCCAACAATTATATATATATATATATATATATATATATATATATATATATATATATATATATTTACTTAAATATTGTTAACTACCATTCAGAAGTCGGGAGGATTTGAAAGACGTCTCTTATGCTCATGAAGGCTGCATTTATTGAATTAAAAATACAGTAATACAGAAATATTGTGAAATATTACAATTTTAAATAAAAGCTGAATTTTCAGCAGCCATTACTCCTGTCTTCAGTGTCACATGATCCTTCAGAAATCATCTAATATGCTGATTTCAAGAAACATTTCTTATTATTTTCAGTGTTGAAAAAAAGGTGTGCTACTTTTCAGTATTTTTGTAGAAACCATGATGTGTCTCTTCTTAGGATTCTGTGACAGAAAAACAGCATTTATTTGAAATAGAAATCTTTTGTAACATTATGAATGTCTTTACTCACTATTGATCAATTTAATGTATCTGTGCTGGGAAAAAAGTATTACTTTCTTTAAAAAAACTTTCAAACAGTAGTAGTATAATGGGTGATCAAAATCCAAAAGTAACAATGCTTGCTGTGCAACACACAAAGTTATATTAAACTTGCAGATAAATCTAAATATAATATAATACAGGATATACATTTGTGGCTACCACATTTTGAGATCCACTGAAGTGGCTAAAATAAGGACAGCCTAAACCTGTTAAACCAAATGCATGGAAATGTCCTGCTGACCTTCACTCGCCACTCGCTGTATTGACAGAATACAAGAGTCATTTTACCTGAGAGAAAGATAGAATGCTGATATTCAACAAAAAAAGCTGACAAAATTGCACTTCACCAGAGCTATCATATCCTCTCCTGTGTTGCAGATTGGAAACTGCAGGAATGTTACGGTCATGTCCTTGCGCTCCAACAAACTAGAGTTTCTGCCTGATGAAATTGGACAGATGACAAAGCTACGTGTTCTCAATCTAAGTGACAATAGGTAACACCCGATGTTCCTGTAGCTTTTTTTTTTTTTTTTTTCATTTTACACCCTGTGCACGCATTTGTCAACATTCACACCAACACATGATCAAAATTGTTTAATGAATAAAAGATGAGATGCATTATTTTCTTAAAGCTTAGAAAGTGCCTCTTCAAATCTCTTATAGGTTTGATGAACAGTCTTGATTGGTTCATGTAAAGCAGTGAGGATGGTGTTGATTATTTTCCATAATGGCACAGTAATGGGGCATGACATCAGAAAAGTGCCTGGCCTTCCCACAGGTTAATTAAGAAAGCTCTTTATGAGCTGTGCGGACAGTTTAGATGCTCTGACTGCGATTATCTGGAAACAGAGTAATTAAACTTAACCAAGACTAAACGTGGCATAGCGATTAGAGTACTTGAGTTAATGGGGTTTCTGAAGTAAACAGAATCACCACAGGTCTTCATAACATTTTAACTACACTGAATAACACTCTCTAACAGTCTCATTTGTTTTTTGCCATCCATCCTTTTTGAATTCTTATGAACTAATTCTTTATGTTCTATTTTAGGTTAAGGAATCTTCCCTTCACTTTCACTAAATTGAAAGATCTTGCTGCACTCTGGTTATCTGACAATCAGGTTGTTATCTAGACCTCCTTTTTAAATTGTGTACAAAGTATATAACTATGTAATATTTGGAGCACTTTTTAACCACACTGCATAAACAGTTAATACAGTAAATTTACAATAAAAAATTGGGAGCTGTAGTTGTCAGAACTTTACTGTAAACAAATATTGTAGCATCATTTTAGGGTTTACATATTTAACTTAAATTTACAGGAAAAAAATGTATATTTTATTAACTGATATTTATATAATATGATAATAAGATGACTTTTTCCACTGCTTAACTTCCAAAAACATAGTTTTGTATTCAAAGAAGTATTTTACTAAAATTACTGTACATTAAATGTCCTGTTAGATTTATTATAGTGTTCATCGTAAATAATAAGGCAAATTTAACATTAACCAGTTTAGTGCATAGCAGTTTTACCAGCTTTTACCATTAAAATTACAATAGTTTTTACAATGTACTGTTGCCCCAGTTAGTGTTATTTTTATGATGCAATTTTTATGATAGTATTATTTTTATGATGCAATTCCATGACGTTCACACATTTGTAATGTTTTTTACGTGTCCAAAAACTTTAAGGGGGTCACTGTATTTAATTATTTGTGAAATGTGGTTAAAATTGGTCAAAATACATACTGCAATTTAATACATTTGATTTGGTAGTTGTATTTACAACAATTCTTTTTGTTATTCAGTCCAAGGCCCTTATCCCCCTTCAAACAGAGGCTCACCCTGAGACCAAACAGAGAGTCCTTACTAACTACATGTTTCCTCAGCAGCCCCGGCACGATGAGGGTAAGAATAAATCAACCGTTTCTCTTTTCTTTGATTTGACATTTTACTGGATTTAAACTTCTGGATGGATGTGTGTTTCCCTGCTGCAGATTACCAGTCTGACAGTGACAGCTTTAATCCCACTCTCTGGGAGGAACAGAGACAGCAGAGGATGACGGTGGCATTTGAGTTTGAGGACAAGAAGGAAGAAGAGGACAACTCAGGAAAAGTGAAGGTCCCTTTAAGAATTGAAAATGTGAACCTTTTTGGCCCTGTATTTACCTGGTATTAACATCCATCTCTGGTGATCTGATCACAGATGTTAATATCAGATGTAACCAGGGCCACTGCTGTAACTGGTTAGCTGCGATTTAAGGAAAAAAAACCTTTTAGCATCAGAAAAGGTCATATCTTAATAAATATGGGCTAAATCCTCTTCCCTATATCTGCAGGTTGAGATTAATCTGAAGCGCTATCCCACTCCTTACCCAGAAGACCTAAAGAACATGGTGAAGTCAGTGCAGAACCTGGTGGGTAAAACCACTCACCCCCTCAACACTGAAAAATGTTCTTCTGGGACCAATATGGAGCTCCACAGCCAAGACAAGTATGAGCCCAAGTGGGCCATTGCTCCTAAGGAGGTAATGCTTCTTTGTCTTATTTTATCACAGTGCCTACCTGGGCTCATAGATCAATGTCCCTGCAATTTGGCTATAAAGTGCTTTTTGTAATAAAAAGGATAGATCAGACTTTGAAATTTGATTGGGCGAGCCACATTTGAAGCTGTTGAGGATTTTAAACAAGGCATTTTAAACAAGGGTCCAGGGACCCTAAAGTTATTTATGGGTGCCAGAGTTAAAGGTACACTACACTTTTGGGGTTCTAGTGGTTAATAAACAATATTGCATGTAGCCGGAGCAACTTCTCTCTGTTTATGTGTATGACTAATCACACAAGAATATAAACACATATTATAGTCATAGTGATTCATGCTAAGAAAAAAAACACGTTTTGGAAGATGGATTCATGATATACTTGCTCATTATATCAGTTTGTTGATTTTAAACAAAAGAAGTTACATAGTGTATCTTTAAGTTATTTTTTTATATATATCTTTTAGTTTATTGCAATAATTTTAACACATGATGATTTAATACGTCAATTTAATGAAAATTTTATATATATATATATATATATATATATATGTATATATATATATATATATATATATATATATGTATGTATATGTATATATATATATATATATATGTATATATATATATATATATATATATATATATATATATATATATATATATATGTGTGTGTATATATATATATATATGTATATGTGTATATATATATATATATATATATGTATATATATATATATATATATATATATATATATATATATACATATATATATATATATATATATATATATATATATATATAAATCATACATTTATTATATTATTATAACTATTTATTGAACATTTGTGTCTTATATTATATTGCTGTTGCTGCAATTTTATAAAAACAATCCGAGGTAATGTGTTATGGTGATTACACATGGTAAAATGAACAATGACTGTAATGCACAGCCTCTCATGGCTTATTGCTTGAATATCTATCACTTTGGAGTCTCAGTTTATTTTGTCATTGAATCATGAGACACTTGTAGATTAGTGTGTGTTCTTTGTAGGTGACAGAACGAGAGGTCAAAGACTTTTCGAAACCACCAATGTCCGATCAAGGTGTCATCCTCAACTCAGCCATTGACATCCCAAAACGCAAAGACAAAGAGGATCTGACCGAGAGCTCGGAAGTATGACAAGTTTTCTCTTTTGATTGCAATATTTATGCACAGTAATGTATCAGGGCTGCAGCTTATTTTAAGCTCCCCTTAACATTTCATAGCAGTTATAATGGAAAATTATTGTAGATACAAACACATAATTTCCAAAGTCAATAATTTTAAAACAGAAGGATGAGAGTGTGTAATGAAATTCAGGCAGTAGTTTCTTTGTTTTTGAAGGCCTGGTATTTGCATCCTCGGTGTCTGAGTCAGTTCGGTTACGTGTATAGAGTATTGCGTAGTGCTGAGAGTGTTTGTTAAAGGTTAGCTGAACCTGCAGAGATAAAATACACAAAGATCAGTGCAAATGTTTCATCTCTCACAGCCAGCAAACCCCCTCCCCAATAGCCAGAGCTGCAGTGTTGTTTAGGACACAGAATAACTACCAAGTCATTAACTTTGCCTATGAATATTAGAGAGAGCTGGTGTAATTAGTAGTGAATGTCACAGTAACCTTGAAGTATGCTTCATTTTTTAGTAACTCACTTTTAAAATATCCTACAATTATTTATTTACTAGAAATCTAGACCTGCAGTGTTTTACTCTTCAGTTTGATATCCTGTAGCACTGCTCCGAATACAGCTGGAAATCTTTTAGTAAACAGAAATAAAGGTCAGCGTGAAATGTCAAGAACACTCAGAGGATCCATTAAAGGTTCCTATATGAAAATATTAATTGAATTCAGGAATGCTAAAACGATTTGAGTAAGCTATAATAAATCTTAAGGAATTATGCAAACACAGCTACATTCATAATCCATTCATTGATGCCAGGCTTTTCTATGCTTGCAGTAGCTCTTTGTTTAGAATAGCATACAGGTGCATGGTGTATTGTGTCCATCGCAGCTTGGCCTCACACTGTTTCCCCCCATGGTCTCAGAGACCCCCCGGCCAAACTGTGGAGCTACAAATATTCCTAATAGTATCAGGGTTATCGGGACCTTGGGAGTACCAGTGACATAAACCTCATGTATCTTACACATTCTTTTCTTTCTAGACCATGAGAATCCATTTTTGTTTGTTTGTTTGTTTGTTCGTTTGTATATATGTATGTATGTTTGTTTTGCTTAGATTTCTTTACATCGCGTCGTTCCCAAGCCGCAACAGCCAGAGAATACGAGCCTGGCCGTTACTTCTTCTTCCTGTTTCTGCCTCATAGTAAGTGGCTGAGAGACAAGACAGCAGAAAATCAGCTGAACATATGGGGTGGCTCATTTCAACTGCCTTCAAAGCAAATTCAATTCATTTTTTCAGACACCCCCATTGTGGGTGAAACATTTGTGAAAAACTTGCATGGGTTTGTTTCCTATAATGATGTAATGAAGTCAGTGTTCGAATTACAGGGGGGCTAGATGGAACGAGACCCCCTAGTTACAGTCATAGTCCCCCAGATATCTCGAAACTCAGGGTAAGGGGAGACTGTCCAGCAGCCTTGAAGTGTCATTTAAATTTGTTATTATGTCTTTATGGCATTTCAAAGAAATATTCTAATTTAAAATATATTAATAAATATTAAACAATAAATAAGAAATATTATAAAAGCAAAAAAAATAGTATTAATAAATCTAAATTACTTTGTCAGCAGCACATACTGGGGGGAGGGGGATTCCAGTTACCACAGTTAGCTCTTTATTTCTGTGATTCTATCCACCTTTTTCTTCAACGCAGAAGTAAGCCTATGGGTGAGACTTCTGGTTCATTAGCCGTTATAGATAAATAACGAGAAGAATAACAACGTGCAGTAAACGGTAAAACTGTTTGCACCACAAACCAGTGTGTTCATAATTAAGAGTATACATTAAAATAGTATCGTAAGACACACAAATTTTCAATATCAAGCAGCAAAACGAACTGTTCTATCCACTAACTGTTCTATTGTACAGCTAAAAATAGCTGGACGGGATGAGACTGGAAGCTAGACCCATAGAATTTACAAATGGGCACACCCATCTTTATGGTAAGAAAAAGGTGGATAGATTTGGTTATTTTTTGAAAGCAAACAACATTTTTTTGTCCTGTAGGGGATTTTTTTTTCTCTTACAATGCTAAGGCTGCATTTGTTTAATCTAAAATACAGTAAGGCAGTAATATTTTGAAATATTTAAAACAATATAAAATAAAATATTTTAATATATTTTAAATTGCAGTTTTTTCATGTGATGGCAAAGCTACATTTCCAGCAGCCATTACTTCAGTCTTCATTGTCACATGGTGCTTCAGAAATCATTCTAATATGCTGTTTTGGTGCTCAAAAACTTTTTTCTTTTTTCTTTTTTTTTTAATTATTATCACTGTTGAAAACAGTTGTGCTGCTTAATTTGATATTTTTTTCAGGATTCTTTAATGAATGCTGCTGTTCAAAACAATAGCATTTATTTTAAAATATTTATTTTAAATATTTTCCAACATTATACATTTACTTTTATAAAAAAATATATAATAATATGTAATATTTTTTATAAAAAAAAATTATTATCTAAAAGAAATTCAGAAAGTATCCTTTCTGAATAGAAATATTATATATATAATATATAATACATATATATATAACTGAATTCAAATATGGAATGGTAGTGTATAAGAGCTCTTTTATTCCAAATATTGGGCTCCCCAAAATCTTTGGTATCATTCGAACACTGCACAACATGCATCAAATGGCCCCCATGCTGAATTTTGTTCACAATTCATTTAATCCAAGTATGAAAGCATTAGCCTGCCGCATCAATTTAAACAGTCACATTTCTTTTGACCCGTTGTGAGGGAGCAGTGCAGAAAAAAGACAAGATGAAGACAGAGAAGGGGAGATGCGGATGTTCTGAGAGAATCCTCTGATATGTGACTTTCCTCTTGCTCTGCTGCCGGTTGTGTGAGCCAGCCTGCTGACGTACAGTCAGGTCTGAGAGGTGTGAGTTTTGCCATAGACAGCTGTGAGAGAGCTGGAAGCAACTGATTTGCTCCTGGGGGATTTGACCAGACAAGCCAGGACAAGGCCTGTGAATCATAACAGTCTATATATTACTAATGATGAATCTCAACTTGATGTTGAGGTGTGAGATCACACTCTGTTATTTCTAATATATTTCTCAGCTTCAGCTTTGTTTAACTTCAAGGTCATTTTGGGCCAGTGTTTGCATTTTAGAATCATGAAACTGTCACTGTAATATAAGAAAGGAATTGTTTAAGCATATTCAAAAGAATGACTCATTTCACTATACTGTAAAAGCTTTACAGAAACCAAATACTAGCTACATTAATGTGTTTTTGCGGAGGTATTTCATGTTTTAGTTTACTGATCCTTTTTTAACATTTTTTAAAACTGGAAACTTTATGCAGTCATGTGTGTCTTAATGGCTTAATGCCTAATAGAGTTTTATTTAATATGCAATTAGGCAAACATATTTTCATACAGCCAAAATGTTTGCAATTAGTACAGCAACAGTTTTCAATATAATTTGATGTTGATTTACATTTGTTGACATTCTGACCTTAAATTGAATTATAAATGGCATTTAGTATAAACAATTTGTGTTGCTCGATCTTGGTTTTTTAAATGAAAGATTGTAATTTAATACAGGGAAACCACACCCCGCTCCCCTTGTGTTTTTTTTTTTCATTCCTTTATATTATTAGTTCACTGCGAATTTGACACTTGTGTTTCCAGGACTCCATGGGAGGCTCCCCTAATGATATCCGAATTTCTGACATGCGGCCGACTTTGGTAGAGCCATCAATGTACAAACCAAAGGTTGTGTTACTGGGCAAGGAAAAAAAAGGTTGGTAAGACGGAGACTTGTATAACCTGAGTAAGTTAAAGTTAAATGGATGTTGATGATCTTATTGAGAGCAATTCATTCTTTGACCTCATTATTTTTAATAAAAATATAACTTGATCTTCCAGTGAAATGGTCTCTTTGGTGACGTATTCCAGACTTCTCCAATTATTTAGTCTGCTAAAACTCCTTATAATTGGCTGCAAGCACATATTCATATCTGCCTCCATCCAATCAACAACTAATAGATAAAATCATGTCCTTGGCCTGCATTTTTTTTAATAATCCGTTTCACTCGGATGTATGTCACAATAGAGAAGAAATGACTTGCAGCTTCTTCCGTTTCATCACAACATTAAACTCAGAATTTTTTTCCGCTCATTCTCTTTTGATGTTTATTAATAAAGTTCTTTTATTAAAAAAATCCTCCTGCAAAGCCTAAAATGCATTGTGTAATTGCACTGGAGAACACTGGAATTCACAGTTGTTGTGAGAAGCATAATAATTGGGGTTTATTTTAGAAAAAATACAGTTGTTTATACTTTTACTATACTATACTATATACCTTTATACTAAACTATTTTACCTTGTATACCTTTATACCTATTATCTTTTTTTATGCATTCAGAGTCCACCGATGAGTCTGAGCCGGACAAAATGCATTGTTTGAACAACAGCGGATCATCTGCCACTTATTCAGACTACTCACCTTCCCAGGGATCATCTGGCTCCTCCAACCCACCTGGAAATGTCAGTAATCTGCAAACATCTGGGAAAGAGGGGCCATCACAGACTCACTGGACCAACAGGTTGGCAAGAATTTAATCACTGCCACTATTCATTTATATGAACTAACAGACCATCTGTGCACTCATATGACATGACAGTTGATCAAAGAGTTTAGATATCCAGCTCACTGACTTTTGGGTGGCCCAAAACGGACATTGTGTCACTGGAATAGTCTTGCAATAATCATCTCTGGCAATAATCCAGATTTATTCAAGCTAGTTGTAACCTATAAATTGCATATTGTTTTCATTAACTGGCAATATTCATGAAATACAGAATTGCATTTAATATTTGGTGTTCAGTGATATACAGTAGGTTACAAATCTGTGCCTTTGTAGGGGTGTCTCTTATTTGCCTTTTTATTAGATTGAAGGTTTTCATTTTAAATTTCATATTTTTGTCCATTTTAATTAACAAGAAATTTGAAGGCAATTCTAAGTGAGCCTTATCTGGGCGTCTGTTTCTTTTAACCCTCTGGGGTCTGAGGGTGTTTTTGGGTGTTATTGCGCACATCAAAATTTCTCTTTCACTCAGTCACGCACAGCAGTATGCCTCTTGCTGTCATCTTGAGTAAAGTGCAGCTGAAAATCCATCTCTGTTGCTCACAGTAAAAGTTTTATAATATTAGTACTGCTGAAAAACTTCAAATTATGACTCCTACTGCCTGTTCTGCAGAAGAGCTCTTTGAGAGATTTCTGTTTTGATAACCTTGCAGAAGTATTACATAGGCAAAATTTTATAAACATTGAAAATCTTTGTCAACCACAGCGATATTTTTCTTGCACTTTTCAATTTAAACATAAATTAGACTATAATAAGAGAATTGTAGGCCCAGTTAAATTTAATGTTCAATATTTCATCTCCAACATTACATGAAGATATCAAATAAAAAGATTTTGCGAGCATCAGCTAAAATAAAGCAAAATGCACAGAGCAATGAGGTTCTGTCGGGGTAGTGATAACCTAATAAATTTGGGCTGTACTCAAATTTTGCAGATTCAGTCCCAAGAAGTAGTAATTTTTTTTTTATATTATAAGAGGCTTATTGACCTTGACATGAGGGTCTACAGGGGCTTCTGGTTGTTTTTTAAATGCACCACACTGAATATGTATATACAGTATAAATGAATCATAGAAGTGGTGTATTCAAGCCATTGCATTTATGAATGTTTAATGTTTTTTTTAATCAATTCATATATTTAGACAAAATGAGCGGCTTGTCATTGACCACATTATGTCGGTGTTAGAATTTTATGATACTGAATATTCTTGTCATATCAGTCCACGAACACATTCTTGTTTACACAATTCCTTTCTGTGTGCACTGATAAAATCTCAAATGTATTTTGTCTGAATACTTCAACAGGCTGGCTCAGTCTTTTCCAAAGCCCATTGACAGTAAGCCCCTTCTAAGCCAGAGGGAAACACCTCCTTCCAGCACACTGCAGCAGCGAGGTGAGAGGCGGCCACTGAGCGACACCTTCGACAGCTGGAACGACGCCCCCCACTACGATAACACAGGTTTTGTTGCAGAGGAGACGCCTCATGACACTCCGAGCAGCAGCGCTGGAAACCCCATGCTAGGCTCAAAGCCCCGGAGTGCCTCAATGGCACATGGCCGGCGGCCTCTCATGAGACAAGAGCGCATTGTGGGAGTCCCTCTAGAGCTCGATCAGTCGCAACTCACTTTCCACACTGTTCGCACCACCCCTGAAACTGAAGTGCCTCCTTCCTCTAACCCCTGGCAGAACTGGACGAGGACTCCCAGTCCCTTTGAGGACAGGACAGCTTTCCCTTCCAAGTTGGAAATTACTCCAGCCAACAGCCCCAATCCTGATCGTAAGGACTTCGAACAGGAGATGGGGGAACTGCACGGCACTTTTCCCTCAACTAGAGCCTGGGGGTTTCTGGACTCTACGGACTCAGGGACGGGACGAGGTCATCCCAACATTTCTGCGCATGTCCAGGGTGTAAAAGAACCAAACAAAGTAGGCACTATGGTTGTTAGTAAGAGTTCTGAAAGACTTTTGCCAATGATGAAGGAGGTAAAAGCGAAATTTAAGAAATCTCAGAGCATAGATGAAATCGATATGGGGTCGTACAAGGTTTACAGCATCCCCTTGGACAGCTACAGTTCTAGCATAGAAAACCAGGGTAGTGTTGATAGAGCGGACCTCCCTGTACCTCTAGAACAGAGCATGTCCAGGAGCCAATCTGCTCCAATGCTGGACGATGATCTGGATGGCTTTGGTTTGAAAAGCTCTCAGCAACAGAAGCCAGGCATCCCAAAGAAAGTTTACCATTTTGACCAAAGCTTCAACCCACAAGGAGCCATGGATGTTATGAAAGCGGAGAGGAGAGTTCCTCCACCCTTCCCCAATGCCCCTGAATATGTAAACCAACCTGGGAAGACGTTGCCAAAGGAACTTGTGAGCCCGAGAGGCTACCGAGGCTATCCACCAATGGAACAGATGTTTTCATTTGCTCAGACTGCAGTCACCGATGATGCCATCAATCCACAGCTCTCGGTCCAGCCCCAGCGCTCCAGGCCGGGCTTCCTAAGGCGCGCTGACTCTCTGGTAAGTTCGACAGAGATGGCGCTGTTCCGCAGAGTAGCTGAGAACCACGAACTGCAGCTGGCAGAGCACTACAACAGGTCTCAACAGAGCATGCTGGATCAACAGAACAGCTTGGCTACCATCACTGACACTCAGTTCCACAAGAGGAATGGTAGGTATGACGAAGATTACTCGTCTTATCAAGAACCCAAAAAGCCCATCATGGGTTACCCCACCAAGAGTCTGACTCAACGTCGCCCCCTGTCTGCACGGAGCTACAGCACAGAGACATATGGGGCATCTCAGGCAAGGCCAGTGTCTGCCCGACCCACCATGGCTGCACTGCTGGAGAAATTGCCTTCAGATTACAATCTTAGTACATGCACTGAGAAGAGCCCTGAAGCTGAAATGAAGATGAGACCTGTCCCTCAAAAACAAGAGGACCCGACCTCCAAAATGCCAGTAGATTGGAGACAGCAGCTGCTTAGACACATTGAAGCGAAGAGGCTAGACCGGGTGAGTAAGCAAGCTTTGCTTTTTGTTCTTCTACATAAGTGTTTGTTAGATTGGACTTTATATAACCTCTCAGTATTTTCAAGATCTAAATTAAACCATTATTTGGTTCTTTTATTCTGTCTTTATTTAGTCTTATATAATTGTTAAGATCTCAATAACCAATGTTTTCAATGTTTTATATAATATGTTTGGAGTACACAAAGCTTGAATGAAGGCTTTTTAGACACATGAACAGTGGGGTGAATCTCATGTGAACTAACAAGAAATGTCTGGGACACATTTCACCCCAAAATCAAAAGAAAAGAAAAAAAAATTATAGTCTGCTTAAAGAAAATGAAGCTTTTTCTTAGGACCAATATATATATATATTTTTAATTTAAATATTATCATTTTTTATCATTATTTTCATAAAATGTTGACATTGTTTTCATAAAATGTAATCATACTCTCCCCTTTCTCAAAAAACATAAGAGTAAAAGAATAAAGTGAAACAATATTTTTTATTAAAAATTATTTTACATTATAGTAATGGTATTTTTTCCACATTATGATAATGAGTTTTGTTTCACATTAAAGCAGTTTTTTCTCACTTTTACGGTAATGATAATTATGAAGGAAAACTCATTGACCTGAAAATAATTGTCACAATGCCAGTAATCCTCAAATTGCTTCAAATTCTTTCCGCAAAATATATATTTTTTTCTTTTTTCTTTTTAATTGGGGTGGAATTTGACCCTGACATTTCTTTCCTGAGATTCACCCAGTTACATGCCTTTGTTTCTGTGTAAGTGGATTACAGTACTACAGCATACTTCATTGTTCACGTAAATTAGTCCTACACTGCTACTATTAATATTCTGTAAATGTAACCGCTGTGTATCACTAATGTGTCACGTGGGCAGTAATGACATACTGTTGTTGTTCTGTTTGTCAAGCTTACTCACTCTGTTGCAGCAATGTGCAGTCCAGTGTGTCCCCAGCCACAGCCTTTTGACCTTTCTGTGTGGCACACCCATTCACTCATGTCATGTGGTTGTTTCCCTCCAATCAGAGCGCTGTCCTTAAGCACAACACAGTAAACTTCGGCATGCTGTACTCTGGAGGCTATGCTGCACCGCATGCCAGCAGAAGCATGACAATAAACTTTTACAATAACACAAAGCATGAAAACCAAACAGCTCAGTGGCTACCTCTACCAAATGTGAGTATGAAGCAACTTCAGCCCCAGTTTCAGCATGAAGAAGTAAAACGTATATGAACATATCTCCTATGAAGACTTCTTCTTAAATCTCTCTCTTTTGAGCGGCTTCTGCTTTAACTTCTAAAACAGTGGTAATATAATAATTTTGGCACATTTTTTTGTACACTACAATAGCCTTTTTATAAGGCAGACCATCTAACACATTTCTCAGTTTAACACTAATCTAACACTTCACCTGTTCAGAGTTCCAGGCTAGACACTGTCTCTCACTGTGATGTTAAACATATATAGGTGTTTTCTGTTGCATGTGCTGAGTCTTTGTGTTTGGTCTATGCACTACAGTCTTCCTCTGTCTTTAACTCACAGAACAAAGCAATCTGTGACCGATAGTAGAGATACATTTATGAAAGGCCTTCTTGATCCTTTTAAAATTACACCAAATATCAACTTTAATCACTCATATTTAAACAGTCAGGGGTGAATTCACTAAATATTATTCTTAATATCTGTGTGCACAGTTCACCAACCTCTATTTACTTATTCACCAACAGGTGTTTGGTGAATACTGTAAGAGAATAGAGGATAGTGAACCACACAAAATCGAGTCCAACCAGGTGCAGATTTAATTCTGCACCATGAGTATTTGTAATTTATTTTAATGCAAACATGCCTTTTTGTAAATTAGTTTCAATTAGTTTAGTTAAATTAGTTTTATAGTTTTTTCTTCAAATAAGCTCAATATTTCTTTGATGCAAATTAACTGCAATGAATATTTAAACATATTTTGTGTAGAATTGTTATCATAAGAGCATTTTTCTTCATCAAATAATGATCACAATATGGAACATCGTTTTAACTAGACATATATGCAGATATACTGTGTTGTTAACCGTTATTTCAGCATTTTAAAGTCTCTGAATTGCAATGGTTGTGTAATTGGGTCAATTACAGTGGGTTGTGTTTGTTGTTGTTTGTTGTATGAAACTCAGAGTAGGTTTAGAGCAGTGCTGTCAAACGATTAATCACAATTAATCGCATCCAAAATAAAAGTTTTTGTTTACATATTATATGCATGTGTGCTGTGTATATTTATTATGTATATATAAATACACACACATGCATGTATATATTTCAGAAAAATATGTTAGGTTTATATATTAAATATATTTATTTATAATATAAATTATATGAATCTAAATATAGACGTAAATATTTTCAAAATATGTACTGAATGTGTGTGTATTTATATATACATACTAAATATACACAGAACACACACATATATTATGCAAAACCCCCTTTTATTTTGTATGCGATTAATCGCGATTAAATGTTTGACAGCACTAGTTTAGAGTTGACCAAAAAAAACAAAAAAACAACCTGATTTAGATCAAGTTCAGCGGGCTCACAATACTTGCTAAAAATGTTCTCTATCAACTCAGGGATTGTCCAGAGTTTATTACCAATTCTGGGGTGTTAATAATTTTAAGTGATTGTTATGAAAAATATTTTGAATTTAAATGCATTTACAAGACAGAAAGAAATTCCACTGCCACGAAAGTTTGAGAGGACAGCTTAAAGAAAACACAAGCTTAGTCATTTTAAAAGCTTTATTCGTTCTAACGTTTTTACTTATGTTAAATTATATTAAATTAAAAGTTTAATATTTATTGTCAAAATCTAATTGTTTTGCATAATGCATTAAGGATATAATATAAATAATATATAATTTATATAAAATAACTCATGCAATAAAATAAATAATAAAAATTAGCTGTTTAGTGTTACCATTTCAATGAACAATGCTAAAAGCCATTTCACCTTCTTGAGCGCCGAAAAAACTTCAGTGGTATAGTCACTGAAACCAGATTTGTGCAACAGGCCTAGAACCGACTCGCATAATTGGGAATTTTACCATGCAAAATGCTTTTTCATTTTGTAAATGCAGTCCTTCTAGAGCACCGTCTTGAATTCCGCTTGCTGACAGCATTATATCCTTTCAGACACCTTCACAACAGAGCAATATTTTAGATAATGGACAAGAGGTGGTTTCTCCAAGTAGCCAGTGGGCCCCGTATTCACTGGGACGAAGAGACGTGCCACCAGAGAACATGAACATCATCAAAAAGGTATTGATTATGATAAGAGTATTTTTTTCAATTCTGTTTTTTCGATACAGGATGTACTAAGGCAGGGCAGAAAATTAAATATATTCATGATAATTGTAAATATTAAAACACTGTAAAACATTAAAACATTTTAATATACTTTTTTATTTGGCCAATAAGTTTCCTAAAGACCACATCATTATTTTTATTTCAGTGAATCGATTCATAATTATTCTGTGATTGACTCAAAAATAAGTAAGTAAGTTTGATGTATTTCACGTAAACTGTTCTAGTAAAAATAAATAAATAATAAAAAATTGGGGCCTGTAAAATATTTTTAAAAGATAATACTTCTATTCAGCAAGGATGCATTAAATTGATCAATTATTTTTCTATATTTTCTATAAAATATTAAGCAGCACAACCATTTTCAATACTTATAAAAATAAATGCTTCTTCAGTAAATTATAATAATTTATGATTCAGCTTTGCCATTACAGGGATGAATTACATTATAAAATATATTAAAATATAAAAAGTTATTTTATGTGGTAATCTACAGTAAAATTGTATTTCAAAATATTACTGTTTTTACTGTATTTTTGGTTACGTAAATACAGGCTCTTTGAGCACAAAAAATTCAAAAGTTATATATATATATATATATATATATATATATATATATATATATATATATATATAAACAACACAAAATTAAATATATCTTGCAAAATTATCTCTACCTGGTCTCAGATAATAAGATAAATTGTCAGCAATAATGCTAAAACTTTCTCACCTCTGAAAAGATCCTGTTTTTTTTTTGTTGTTTTTTTTTCTCCATAAGCCATGATTGATTGCATTAGTCTGGATCTCATAGTTTTATTATTTCCACAATGAGTTTTTTAAAGAGATACCCACATGTCTCTAAGTATTAAACCCTGTCATGTTCTACTCTTTAGTTTCCTCTGGCTTAACCTGTTCTCTATGAGATAGACATCTCTGTTGTATCATGATTGCCTTGGTAATTTTTTCAAATGCCAGGGTTAATTACTACCTGCTGTCATGATTCATTTCACAACGCATGTTCTTGCTCGGTCTCCTTAGCAACCTCAGTATATTGGTGAATGTCTTTAGGTTGTCGCTCAATATTGTGGAACATTTTGCTTCTGCTGACACATTTAGTGTTATGAAGAAAAGTCTAATTAAATTAATACATCAAATAGGGAAATCAAAATGTCATAAGGTACTGTGTAGCTAATACATGTCTTTGTGCCTGTAATGATTTGAAGGAGCTTGCCGTCTGTATGAAGTCTACATCATTAATGTTTGCCCACAGCCTGGTGTTCACAATCCCCATCAACAACAGACTATGATGATAACCTCAGCCAACCCTCCCCACCGGACGGCCCGTGACCAGCAGTATGAGGGGGCCATCAACAAGGTGTCCATCCAGCAGTACCAGTCACCTCTGCCCATGCCCATCACCACCACCAGCCCCCGGCCTCAGAGTGCCCGCTGCTTCATCCAGACTAAAGGCCAAAAGAGTATGGATGGCTTTCCAGAGCAGGTACAGGTCATCTCTCAATAAATTCAAATAAAATGCCAAGAAATGGACAGTTGCAAATGGATGCAAGAAAGAAGACCAATTGACCCTTCACAAAGACCCGCCACCCTTAGTTCCCTTTCAGTTGGTCACTCTCGACGTCACGTCGGCTGATGACCGACGAATTGGGATCTCGCTTAGAGAGACCAATCCACTTCGAGTGTAAACTAAACAAGCCAATGCATGCGATGATTGCATCCAGCTTCTGCTGATCACAGCGTGAGTATAAGTAGGCAGCAGGTGCAACGCATACTCAGCTTTTCGCTTCAGAGCCGAGCGATCACATCGTTTTGCTCCTGACTACTCTACTGAGAGAAGACGACTGAACGAGTTCAGCGCACTCTTTGAGAGCTCTTTGTGTTGGTGGTATGACGCTTCAGCGGTGGTGGTTTCCCGTATTGAGTGGGTTGCACATATAAAGCTGCACTACCCCCTGTTTGTGTTGCAGGTGGCCATCTCTCCTGTGCGCTTCAGCACGCTGAAAGGGCTTTTTCCCTAAAAGAGCATTCACGGATGCGTCTTTTTAAAGACGACGTTGCGTCTGGCAAACTCGACATTACGTTAGAGGTCTGCGCTGGGCTTTTTTTTAGTCCCGCTCCCGCGAGGTTATATTCCGCACCCATTCACTCTTTGTTCACCCACTGTCCGCTTAGAATAATTTTCTTCCCGACCCAACCGTTCCCGCTAAATTTAGATCTCGTTTCCAGAATCTCACATTTAAATTTCCACTACTAAATAACTATTTGTTATTTGAAAAGTGAAAAAAGTGATGTGACATGTGGCCAAGTATGGTAACCCATACTCGGAATTAGTGCTCTGCATTTATCCCATCCTAAGTGCGCGCACACACACACACACACACACACACTTACGCAGCCATTTCCGCTGCGGCGCCCAGAGGAGCAGTTGGGGGTCGGTGCCTTGCTCAAGCGCACCTCAGTCGTGGTATTGAGGGTGGAGAGAGCGCTGGACATTCACTCCCCCCACCTACAATCCCTGCAGGTACCGAGACTTGAACCCGCGACCTTTGGGTTACGAGTCCGACTCTCTAACCATTAGGCCACGACTTCCCTCTTCTTTTTTTTTTTTTATTAAGTGAAAAATTATTTTTCAATCCATTAATTATTTATTCGTCTTGTCAAGAGTCTTGAATTTATTGACAGCAAAATGTTAAACGAATTGTCAAAATTCGTCTGCTCTATTTTAAAATTTTGTCAAAATTCATCTGCTGCCAACACGGCAGGAAAAATTGTATTCCTTATTTTTATTCAGGATACAATTCGTTTAACATTTACAACACAATAGGAAAAAGTGTCGCAAAGAAAAAAAACTGTAGGTTGTACAAAAATAGCCTGTTTTTTATTCTTCTTGTCAAAATGCTAAATTTGTTCAACATCTTGCTGTTAACACAGTAGCCTAGGAAAAGTGTTGCAGAGAAAAATAAATAAATAAATACGACATCTGTCATTTAAAATTATAGGCTAAGCAAAATATAAAAAAAAACGAGTTGAACATTCTTCAAGGACAGCACATCCACACTTTGCTCCATCCTTATTCTACTCTGTCACTCATCGACAACCTGCCTGTTCTGTCTGAGGGCCATATATTCACCACCAGTATTGAGCTATTAACTAAATAAACTGGGAAAAGATTGTTTTCTAAAGCATCATGGACAGAATGATCCTGAGAGCGCCGCCATCTGCAGGACAGTTAAAAGTGTTCAAATGATTCAAAGCGCCAAACGCGAGTAGAATCAGCGCTGAAACGTGTTACTCGACCCGGTAACTTTCTATGAATGGCGGTGAGAATTTGAGATTGCTAGATAACAGGCTGTAGTCTGACCCGCTACATGTCTGCTGTTACAGTAATGTTTTTAGTTTCGATTCACTGTCAGTGCTAGCTGCGCTGCGCTACGATTGGTTTGAGCTGCTTTAATTTGCATTTGGGAACACAACATTCGTCATTTGAAACGTTTATAAATCTGTTGTTTACAAAGAGAAGTTTCGTATCACAATCCTTCAGAAATCATTCTAATATGCTGATTTGCTGCTTAAGAAACATTTCTCATTATTATCACTGTTAAACAGTTTTTCTGCTTAATATTTTTGTGGAAACAAGGATACCACTCAAACATTTGTATAAGATTTAAAAAAAGAGAGGGAAATTAAGCATTTTATTCATGCATGAAATTGATAAAAAAAAAAAAGTGAGTGAAGACATTTAAAATGATTTCTATTTAATAAATGCATTAACAAATTTAATTAATATATCTGATAAATGCAAATAAATGCTGTTCATTAAACTGTTCATCAAAAAATCCTGAAAAATAAAGTGAATCACCATTTCCACACAAAATATGAAGTAGCAAAATTGTTTTCAACATTGATAATAATCAGAAATGTTTCTTGAGAGTCAAATAAATTGTAATGATTTCTAAAAGATCATGCGACACTGAAAACTGGAGTAATGATGAAGAAAATTCTGCTTTGCATCACAGGAATAGCATTACATTTTATAATATATTAAAATTGAAAACTTTTTTTTAAATTTGTAATTATATTTCACAATATTGCTGTTTTTTTTATTTAATCAAATAAATTCAGCCTTGATGAGTAGAATATATTTATTTCAGAATCATTAATTGTAATGTTTCCAAACTTTTGGCAGGTACTTTAATAATAATAACAATTCTATATACTATATACTTTACTATAATATATTATAGTACTTAATTGTAATATATTATAATATATTGTTATCATGATTATTAAGTGCTGCTTTTTATTATTTAAAGGACAATAGTATGTATTCTTACAGTATAAGATATATCTTTTGATGTGCTAAAATATATATTTGGTGTGGGGGCGTGGTTTGTTGGCATGACTTGGGGCGTGGTCAGATTTTCCTTTTTTGTCTCTAGCTGATCACATGCCTGAGTAATAGACCATAATCAATTATAGCCTATGACGTCATTCACATGCTCGCTTGTCACGCGAGTATTAGAAATGCACTCTCTATTTTAAAATCTGAGCTTGGCTTTTTCCCGCATATGGCACGTGTGTGCGCTAGAGACAATCACTGTGGGCTTCATTGCACAGAATATGCGCTGTGAGACACATGTGCGCATTGCTTGACAGCGCTTCCACTCGCTGTTATTTTAGTCTTTTACTTTAGATATGCTTTCATTTCTGCCGTTTGGGATGAAGTACATATTAGATGCACGAAACTCACATACTGACAGACTTTAACGTGCGCTTTGTTTGTTTGTCCTGAAGCTCGCGGCTGCGGTTATAAATGCACTTGAATCTACTTTTATGATACGAAATTGATGCAAACACAGTCACTTATGTTTTCAGAACAGGACAAAACATCTGATGTCTAGAAATAGATCTGTGCATTAGGCTAGTGTGAATGCAGTCTATTAAAGGGGTCCTATTATGCTCTTTTACAAAGTCTTGATTTTGTTTTGGGGGTGTACTAGAACATGCTCTCATACTTGGTGGTTCAAAAATAGCATTATTTTTCACATAATTACATTACAATACCTTCCTCCCCAGCCTGGCACAAACAGCTCGATTAGTTCCGGATTTGATGAAGGCCCGCCTTCCGAAAAACGAAATGGTTAGCTGTCCCAGTGTGTTGTGATTGGCGAACAGCTTAGACGGTGTTTCAGTACTGCCCCGCCCCTTGCCAAAACAGCAGGTATTGCCATATCAATTCTATTTAATATTGCCATATCAATTCAGACCCCAAGAATATTGAACAAGAGGATTGCGCAGAACCTGTGCACGCACGGATATTGCAAGACATATTAAAGTGGTAACGTTATTGTTGGTTTTTTGTTTTTGTTTTTGGCTAAATCACGTTTTAGATAGGATGTCAACAACAGCTTATAAATAACTGCATTTACTATGTACAGATAAGTGCAACGGTAATATGTATTATGTTTATTGTTCTTTAATTCTAACATTATAACATGAATTGCAGCGAAACTGTTATACAGTTGAATTTATTTAAACCATAGTCCCACAGAGTTACACTATTTGTGGTGGCATATATATGCAAATTAATTCTCTGTCAGCGAGAGGCGCTGTTGGAGTTGTAGAGAGTGAGGTTTCCCCAGTAATGCTGTACACAAAGCAGAGCTCCGCTCACAAACGCTGCTTTATCAGACATTACATGCTAGATGAAATGAAAATGACATCCAAAATTTTCTGAAAACAGTTGGTTTCCATCAGAAATACAGGAAAACAACTTTGTAGTCCAAACGAGCCATTCGTTGTAGTTTTTGAAAAGGGATTTTTTTAAAATGAAATATCTCCCTTTGGAGTGGACTTTGAGATTTGTAACTTTGTAGATCTTTTTATGCCCAAACATACACACTACCAGTGATGCGAATAACGGCGTAATAAATAAACGGCGTTACTAACAGCGTTATTTTTTTCAGTAACGAGTAATCAAACGAATTACTGTTTCCCCTGTTACAACGCCATTACCGTTACTGACAATAAAATGCGGCATTACTATAATTTATTATAATATTATTAGAATTTTATTTTTCAGTTTATCTGAATGGATGTGCAGTGTAACGTTAGCTGTATTTGACGTACCGTAAACTCTAGTGTGAAGGCGCACATCTCGCCGTTGCTTTGTCTCACACACGCAAAGAAATAGAGCAAGAGAATCTTTCATAACATGCAGAATTCACACGCTACATGTAAACGATATTATTTGTTGTATTTTCCTGTCAAAATGACGGAGTTCCTTTGGAATTCTTCAGCTTTTAAGAATTATTATTTTTAATAATAATTTATTCTATTTAGTGTCCATTTCATTAATTTAACATTTAATATTGGGGGCATCCAAGTTATTTGACATTTGAATTTTTTTTTTTTTTTTTTTTTTTTTTTTAAGTAACGCAATAGTTACTTTCTTTGGTAATTAGTTACTTTTATAATGATGTAACTCAGTTACTAACTACTATTTACTATTTGTGAGAAGTAACTAGTAACTATAACTAATTACTTTTTAAAGTAACATGCCCAACACTGCACACTACACACTGACTAAAATTCAAAAAGTGAAAAAGCATAATAGGACCCCTTTAAAGCTGCCAGTGTCTATGATCTCATCTAATCAAACGGCAATAATGGTGAGGAAAAAAGAAAAACCCATAATTATGATTATCTGTAAACTTTCGATTACTTAAAGCACTCCCAGATACTGAAAGTGCTTTTTGTTTATCACATGTAATTGCCCCCCCCCCCCCTTATTACTTTGTTTGCTTGTATGTTTTGAAGCAATATTTACTTTTAATTCTTAACAATACTTAATTATATATTAATTAATTTACATAATTATTTTAAAAAGTAGCCTGCTTATGTAATTTAATAAAAATGCACAAAATAAATTTGATATAATCGTGATACATTGTGATGCATCATGATATCGAATTGAATCGAATCGTTGACATGATAATCGTAATCGAATTGAATCGTGAAACCAGTGACGATTCACACCCTTAGAATTTAATCCCGCATAGCAAGAAATCTGGTCAGGTCCCGTGGTTGCAGACCTCTATGTTACGTCTTTGTAAAGAAGATGTGGGTCTTGCTATAGACAACGTATCACCCGTGTGTTTCTGGATGCGGTCGTTACCTGGCGCTGAGTGATGGTCACGATCGCTGCCTCACGTGCCTGGGCATTAAGCACGCTGAGGTGGCGTTTGTGGATGAGTCATGTTCTCATTGCGGGAAGATGATCATCTCGAATTTGTGGGCCAGGCTCCATTACCACGAAAAGGGCGGAGCTCCGTTGCCTCTGCCTTGATCTGGTTCTCGTCCTGGCTGCAGCCAGGCGAGGACTACTTCAGACTCAAACTCAGACTCAACTTTATTGTCCCGTAGGGAAACTAAGGTTGCAGCAAAGAGTCAATACACTAACCATATCCATGCACACATAACCATTACCCCCATAAAAGCATACAATGTACACATACAATTTCCCAAACATTAAAATTCAACCAAGAATTACTTGGAATTTTGGGTACCAATACATTCTCCTCCCCACCAGACTTATTCAATAACTTAATGGCCACAGTAACAAATGAATCTTTAGTTCTTTTCGTCCTGCATACAGGAACTCTAAAACAACGGCCTGATGGCAACATCTGAAACTCAGTATGTAGTGGGTGGTCAATAGTACAGAGAATGATCTGGGCTTTCTTAACAACAGAATTTTGGTAAATTTCAGTAGGCACAGTTTGATTAACACCGATAATCTTGCCTGTCACCTTCACAAGGCTACCCAACCTATTCTTATTTGACAGACTCAAGTTACCATACCATGCTACAACGCAAAAGGAAAGGACAGATTCAATAAATTGTTTGTAAAACAGTGACATCATAGAAGAGCAAACACTAAAAAAAATTTAATTTCCTCAGAAAAAAAACATCTTTGTTGAACCTTTTTACCGACAGCCAAGGAGTTGGGTTGGAAAGTCAACTTACTATCTATAACTACCCCCAAATATTTATGTGTATCAACAATTTCAATGTCCAAACCTTTAATTGTTGTTATCCAGGGGCTAGGAGAAAACCTCCTGTAATCAATCACCATATCCTTTGTTTTATTAACATTCAAATGAAGAGAAAATCGGTCACACCACGAAATGAAGTCCTCCACGACAGGACCATACCCCAAATCCTGTTCGTGGAGAAGACTCACAATCACTGAATTAAAATGAGAAGTTAATTTCTCTACCAACAAATGTGGCTTCATAGTGTTAAGAGCAGAAGAGAAATCAATAAGTAACAATCTAGCATGGGTCTTAGGCCTTTCCAAGTGACTAGAGGGATAATTCAACAATGTAAGATTAGCATCCTCGACTCCCCTGCCCTGTCTAAATGCAAACTGCAGTGGATCAAGTCTATCTTTGATTTCTGCAAAATTCCATCTTTAACTACTTTCTCAAGACACTTCATAACTAACGAAGTAAGAGCTACCGGCCTGAAATCATTTAGCTCCTGTGGAGACCTTGTCTTATCTACAGGGACTATAATAGATTTTTTCCAAATTTCAGGAACTCTTTGTAACATAAGAGACTGGGAAAAAATGTATTGAAATATTTCACACAGCTGTTCAGCGCATGTACGTAACACCCTACCTCCGATATTATCAGGACCGGGACTTTTTTTTAAGTGTTAACTCTCTGGAAAAGACCTTTAACCTGAATCATACTAATATTAAAAAAAATTGGCTACATGCCAGATCTCGTTTTTAAAAGTCAATTTCTGACTTAAAATCATTATCATCAAACCTTAAATAAAATGTGTTAAGTTCCTCAGCAAACTCTTTTGCAGAACTGAATCCCTTCAATTTAATATCTCTATCCCCTCTATCTTCTTTACACCCCACCATTGCCTTCATGCCTTGCCAGGCTGTTCTTAAGTTATTGCCACTTAACTGTTTCTCAATTTTATCCTTACATCTAATTTTATCCTTATTTATTTGAACTCTCACAGCCTTTTTTAACTCCTTAACAGTATTCATATTCTGTTTAAAGGCTATTTGTTTACTGTGCAGAAGGACTTTTGAGTGACTAGACAACCATGGTTTGTTGTTTGGAAAATCCATAACAGTTTTGTTAGGAATGATCATATCTGTACAAAAAGACACATAGTCACACACCACTTCTGTAAGTTCATCGATACTTTCTGATGCATCTTGAAAAACAGACCAATCTGTACAGTCAAAACAGCCCTGTAAGGCCAGAGAGCTATCCTCTGCACCTTCCTTTCCAGTGTCTTCTCCCGCCGTAACACAGATTTATAAGCTGGAAGGAGATGTACCACGCTGTGGTCTGAGAAACCGATTGGAGGGCCTGCTACAGCTTTCATTGCCCCCTTTATCGATCCATAACAAAGGTCCAAAGTCTTATATCTCATGTGGCAATTTACATACTGATAAAAATCACAATGTCTTCTTTAGATCACAATTATTAAAATCCCAGAGAACAAAGTTCGGAGCATCTGGTGAAATTAGTTTCAAATTTGATAGAACTTTACTAACAGTTTCAGCAGCGGATTTACTGTTCACTTTCGGATGGATGTAAACAACTGTAACACAAATCTGTGGAAACTACCTTGGTAAATAGAAGGGTCTTAGTGATACAGATAACAGTTCGATATCTGGAGAGCATATTCTTTCTCTCACAGTTATGTTTGTACACCACCTTCGATTGATGTACAGACAAACACCTCCACCCTGGTTTTTCCCCGTTACCTCACTGTCCCGATCCAGGCGAACAGGTGAATCAAACCCATCTAGCGCCAGTGAGGAATCCATATCCTGGGGAGTAAGCCATGTCTCAGTCAATGCCAGGATGCAAGCATTTTTATACTCTCGAAAATGACGAATATCAGCCTGTAGTTCATCAACCTTATTCTTCAAAGTTTGGACGTTTGCCAGAAGTATAGTTGGAAGTGGGATGCGTTTTTTTTTTAAGTAGATTTTTAACTCACATTCAAACTCCTCTTTTCTTTCCCCATTTCCTGATCCGTGGCTCCTTCGAAGGCCTCTCCTCGACAAGGCCATTTGCCTGACTCCGAAGCTTTATATCCGAATCGGAACAAGCCAGGATACAATCCAAACTGTCATCCACCTGCTCGTCCAAGTCACGATGCGTCCATCTAAACCCGAGTAAGAAATCCCGGGAATACCGAAGTCTGTTTGATTTGTCAGGCCGGTGACACATCACTCTGCTGATAATACTCAGCCAAATAATCAAATAAAACACATTCATATCCGCATAAAAACCGGACGACGCGTGTCCAAAGATTAACTCTCCACAAAAATAAATCAGTAAATACAAAAATAGATACTTTATCTATTATACATGGAATGGCACATGCAACAAACCACCTTCTGCCGGTCGCCACTAGAGCAGCGCCCAGACAACTCCAGTATCCGTAATACATCAGGTGGTGTATTAGGGCGCTAAGACAAAAGAACAGTTTTCTCTGTCTCTGGGTCCCAAGAGGGCATGGAGAATCGCGGACGGACCAACACCGGACCACACTCATCCTCTCTCGCCAGCAGGCAGCAGCAGGAGGTTCGAGAGTGTCTTCAAAGGCCCTACTCACGCACCCTCAGGCGGTGGCACAGGTGGTCTAACAGTTACAGTGGTGTCAAACCCTCCAGGAAACCAACCCTCAAGGGACCATCGCTCCTCTTGCGCTCTGCAACCAGTTGAGCTGCCAATGGAATGTGCTGGACCCTTTACAAGGAGTGTACCAGCAGTATCCTTGGTGCTCCTCCTGACGTCGATCGCTGCATCGGAGGGTGAGCCGGAGCTTTCTGGAGAGGAAGATTCGGCTGCGCTGCTGCTCCATTGGTAGCAATGCCTGAGTCGGATCCGGAAATGACAGGCTATGCCTTCCCGGGCCGCCGAGAGGATAGGGCTCGAGTGAAGACCTCCACTGTGTCCCGAGCCCTCGAGGTTGGATGACTGTTTTCTCGGGGTAGCTTGCACTGGTTCTCAGTGCCCTGCCCCGGTGTCTTTCTTCCCGGAGGTCCATGGGGAGCTTACCAGGTCGTGGACGGCACCTTTTACTGCCAGAAACTGACCTGCTAGCTCCTCCTCCCTCACCACCCTTGACGGTGGTGCAGCTAGGGGGTATATGGGGTTCCCCGCGGTGGAGCGATTGCGATCCAGTTGTGTCCTAATACCGCCTCCACCCGGCAGGGCAGACCATGCCTCCCCTTCCAGGCAGGCTGTGCCTCCCCTTCCAGGCCTGTAGGTACTCGTCTGGTCTGTCCGGCAATGCTTATGTGGCCTGTGGAGAAGCTGCCTCTGCCTTACGCTATGGTGTTACTGCAGGTTCTTCAGGCTAAAAGCACTGAGGGACCTGCACGAGGGTGGTCACAATTCTGAAGTTCTGAAAGAGCTCCGAACCGCAACTGACCTCGCGCTCCAAGTGACGAAGGTGTCTGGTCGACATAGGGACGCCGACAAAGTTCGATTCCTCAAGGTCCCTGTGTCCCAGACCGGCCTCTTCAGCGACGCAGTCGAGAACATGGCCCAGCAGTTCTCGGCTGCACAGGAGCAGACTGAGGCGATCCAACAAGTCCTACCCGGCGGGCAGCTGCTGCCTCCAACCAAGCAGCGCCATGTAGCTGGGCGTAGGCAGGGCGGCCTGCCCATCCTGGCAGTGAGCTGAAGAGCAAGAGGCCCCGGGACGGGCAACCCAGAGAGAGAGGGAACTGCTTTTCGGGAGATGGTGATTTTTTTTACAAAAATCTCGACAAAAGAGCCGTTTTCTCTGTCTCTGGGTTCCAAGAGGGCATGGAGAATCACGGACGGATCAACACCGGACCACTCTCATCCTCTCTTGCCAGCAGGCAGCAGCGGGTGGTTCGAGAGTGTCTTCAAAGGCCCTACTCATGCACCCTCTGCCAAACCATGGAACCAGGTAAGTGTTGCACCGCACACTTAGACCCCTCTTCGGTCCGCCCACGGCCAGGTGCCTGTGTTCCACCTCACTGCCCCACCGCGGGTACGTCGGTGGTCCTGCTTGTACGGTGTCTGGGTGCCTGGTAGCGCTACTCAGCCTGTCTCGCTGGCTCCTGTGGACCATCTGACTCGGCTATGCGATTCAGTTCACCCGGCGTCCTCCCAAATTCAGGGGCATCCACCTCACATCAGTGAAGGCAGCTGATGCTCAGGTCTTGTGTAGGGAGATCGCAGTTCTACTGGCAAAGGACGTGATAGAGCCGATCCCTCCAGCCGATATGAAGACAGGGTTTTACAGTCCTTACTTCATTGTGCCCAAGGAAGGCGGTGGGTTACGACCAATCTTGGATCTGAGTGTCTTGAACCGGTCGCAAGCAACCGTTCAAGATGCTCATGCAGAAGCGCAACTTCGGGTACAAGGTCCATATCAGTACAAGGTCCTGCCCTTCGGGCTGTCCCTGTCACCCTGTGTCTTCACAAAAGTTGCGGAGGCGGCCCTTCTTCCCCTGAGAGAACAGGGTATTCGCATTCTCAACTACCTCGACGACTGGCTCATACTAGCTCAGTCTCAGGATCAGTTGTGCGAACACAGGGACTTGGTGCTCTCACATCTCAGCCAGTTGGGCCTTCGGGTCAACTGGGAAAAGAGCAAACTCTCCCCGATGCAGAGGATCTCTTTTCTCAGTATGGAGTTGGATTCGGTCGAACAGACAGCACGCCTCACGCAAGAACGTGCTCAGACGGTGTTGAACTGCCTGAATATGTTCAAGAGCAGGACGGTGGTCCCACTGAAACAGTTTCAGAGGCTCCTGGGGCATATGGCAGCAGCAGCGGCAGTCACACCGCTGGGGCTGCTTCATACGAGACCGCTTCAACACTGGTTCCATGGCCGAGTCCCGAGGTGGGCATGGCAACACGGCACTCACCGGGTCCAAGTCACACCGGCCTGCCGTCAAACCTTGCGTTCCTCCGGGCAGGAGTGCCCCTGGAACAGGTCTCCAGGCATGCTGTGGTTTACACAGATGCCTCCACCACCGGCTGGGGGGCCACGTTCGACGGGCTTGCAGTGTCGGGGGTTTGGACGGGCCCCCAACTGCACTGGCACATCAATTGCCTAGAGTTGCTGGCAGTACACCTTGCCTTGAACCATCTCAAAATTACGAGGCAAGCACGTAATGGTCCACACGGACAACACTGCGACCATTGAGTACATCAACCGACAAGGTGGTCTATGCTTCCGGCGCATCTCGCCCGCCGCCGCCTCTGGAGTCAGAAGCATCTGAGGTCGCTTCGTGCCATTCACATTCCGGGCTTGCACAACCGGGCAGCCGACAAGCTGCACTCCCCGGAGAATGGAGACTCCATCCCCAGACGGTCCAGCTGATTCGGAGACATTTCGGAGCCGCTCAGGTAGACCTATTTGCATCTCCAGAGACTTCTCACTGCCAGTTGTTTTACTCCCTGACCGAAGGAACACTCGGTACGGATGCACTGGCACACAGCTGGCCACAGGGCCTTCGCAAGTATGTGTTTTCTCCAGTGAGCCTTCTTGCACAGACACTGTGCCAGATCAGGGAGAACGAGGAGCAGGTCCTGCTCGTGATGCCTTATTGGCCCACTCGGACCTGGTTCCTGGAACTGATGCTCCTTGTGACAGCCCCTCCTTGGAGGCTCCTCTGAGGAAGGATCTACTGACACAGAGACGGGGCACCTTATGGCACCCGAGTCCAGACCTCTAGAAACTTCATGTCTGGTCCCTGGACAGGACATGGAGGTTCTAGGTTACCTACCCCAGGAGGTAGTTGACACCATCACTTTGGCGAGAGCTCCATCTACAAGACACGCTTACGCCTTGAAGTGGAACCTATTCGTCGAAAGGTGCTTTTCTCACCAAGAAGACCCCTGGAAATGCCTGATCAGAGTCGTGCTGTCCTTTCTGCAGCAAGGGTTGGAGCAAAGGCTGTCTCCCTTCACCCTTAAAGTCTATGTGGCTATGATTGCTGCCAACCATGACCCCATGGAAGGGAAGTTGGTGGGGAAGCATGACCTGGTTATCAGGTTCCTTAGGGGGGAAAGAAGGCTAAATCCTCCACGGCCCCCCTCTATACCCTCTTGGGACCTGTCTCTAGTGCTCAGAGCACTACAGCAGGGCCCATTTGAGCCCTTGCAGACAGTAGAGCTGAAGTTTCTATCAATGAAAACTCTGCTCCTGCTTGCATTGGCCTCCATCAAGGGGGTAGGGGACCTGTACGCATTTTCGGTCGATGACTCATGCCTAGAATTTGGGCCGGCTGACTCCCAGGTAATCCTGAGGCCCGGCCCAGCTCTGTGCCCAAGGTTCCCACTACTCCATTCAGGGATCAGGTGGTGAGCCTGCAAGCGCTGCTCCCGGAGGAGGCAGACCCAACCCTAGCTTTGCTTTGTCCCGTCCAAGCCTTGAGATACTACATAGACCGGACACAAAGCTTCAGGACCTCAGACCAGCTCTTTGTCTGTCTCGAAGGCTGGCAGAAGGGGAATGCTGTCTCTAAGCAGAGGATGGCCCACTGGATAGTGTTTGCAATCACCCTGGCTTATCAGGCACAGGGTGTGATCTGCCCATTCAGGTTGCAAGCTCACTCTACTAGAAGTGTTGCATCCTCCTGGGCGCTGGCTCGTGGCGCCCCACTGACAGATATTTTGTAGAGCTGCGGGGTGGGCGACCCCCAACACGTTCATTAGACTCTATAGCCTTCGTGTGGAGCCGGTATCCTCCTGTGTTCTGACCTCAAATGGGTAGAAGCACTGAGAGGCCCCGGTTAGTGTCGGCTTGCTAAAACCGCTCCACAGAGAGTCCGTACTGTAGACCCTGTCGAGCTCCTCCATCTCCTTGGCAGCCAGATGTGGCGGAGCGTCCGGCGCCAGGCCCTCACTCGATGAATACGTGAGAACTGGTAAAGGGCTGGGTTCCATATGTAGAGACCTAAGCGGATCCTATATGTGTAAAGTCCACGGTATAGCCTCAGAGCCCGTGTTTCCTCGGCAGACCTTCTGCCATTTTTCAAGAAGGTTACAATCACCTTTAATTTCCATATGCACCTAAACGGTTGTTCATATGGGTTATTGCTTCTGAAACCTCCTTCGGGAAGGATGGGGCTTTCGCAACATTTCTGTTCCAAGTGGAATGGGTACGTTTTCCCAGTGTTATCCAGTCTCACTGAGTGGGTAGTGCTACGACAACAGTAACTGGTCTTCTTGTGGTGAGCCCCGGCCTACGCCGAAAGAGGGCGCGCAAGAGGCTCCCACAGGACACTGGAAGGGGCAGCATCCGTGGCGCTTTTGTAGGGATCCCAATTCGTCAGTCATCATCTGACGTGATGTCGAGAATGACCGACTGAAAGGGAACATCTCGGTTACATATGTAACCCTTGTTCCCTGAAGGATGGAAAAGAGGGTTGCATATGTAACAGAGACGTTACTTTTGCTAGGTCCGACACGTCACACATCATGTTTTCACGGAGTGAAAAATACATTGCGGAGCAAAGAGGAAACTGACAACGTGCCGACAGACGAGAGAGAGCTGGTTACTTCTGGTATGAAACAAAGTCTCAGTTTTAAAATCTGGTAATTTTTTGAGAAATTCAACAATAAATACCATTTTGTGGCTCTTTAATGTGTTGTGACAGATCGCTGTAGTGTCTCAGTTCAAGCAGCAGGTGAACCGATCATCTATTCTTTACTAATTATAGCTTGAAATAAACAGGAATGAACATCAGAAGCATAGACGGAACGTGTAAGGCTGGGCAAGGCTTAGCCTTCCCCTGGCCACGGATCTGAAATTAACGGGGGCTTGGGGCAAAAATGCCACCAAATTGGACAAATATGCCCCTGTACAATTAAACTAAATATATTAAGGATGTCACGAATAAAGTGAAAATGAAATGAAAAGTGTCAATTGTGGCATTAAATTTAGATCCGCTAATGATACATCAAATTATGCATTTTTACAGCGTTCTGCATAATAACAAATCACACATGATTCTGTTGAGCTTATGAATACAATGGCCAATCAGAGGTGTTCAGATAAGTCATTGCTGCCGATTGTGTTGAACGCGCGCACGCTGACTGAATTCTAAACTCTCACGAATTCTCTCATCATATGCAACAAAGTGGAAATGTACCGATGTAGGTAAGAGATTCATTTGACATTGTAGGCAGCTTTATTGATTATAACGGGAGTTTTTTGAGCGTGCTTAAACTCACGCTAGACTGAAGTCAGTCATGTTCTTTGATAATGTAAATGTTCTTTGCTTGCTTTTTGCATATAATTTATGTGCTGTTTGAATAAACGTGGAAATGAAAGTGTTAGAACTTACAGTGTTTTTATTAAAAATCACATTATATACAAATTCAGTTGTATTAAAAATATTTTGTGACATGACACCCATATCTGGTACTTATGGAAGCCTTTTTCCACCACTGAATTAAAAAAAAAAGGTAATTGGACAGAATTTGTCAGAATTAGCTATGAGATATAAACTCAATTGCGAGAGAGTAAAAATTGTGAGATAAAAAGTCGCAATTACCTTGCTTTATTTTTATTTAGTGGCTACCATATGTACTTGCCTAAAAGACGGGGTTATGATGTGCGTGTTAACAGATTACACTAACATTAGGCACATTTTAGCCTAAAGGCTAAAATGTGCCTAAGGCTAAAATGTGCACATGGAGTCTGAAATTTTTGTATGCGTTTTTTCATATTCGTTATCTTAAAAATTCATCACGCACAGAAACCTTGCTCACTGAGTCCGATGCGTATTAATCCGCTGCGAAAAATTCGCAAAACAGTACTAAATGGAGTCTTCTAGCAGTGAGGATGATTTTGTTGTCCTCTCGCTTCTTAAAAAGAGAAAAAGAAAGGAAATATTGGGTCCATCCAATCCTGATTCCCCCTCCTTATTAAGGAGCAGCGGGATTATCACGAGCTATTCAAAATTTACTTCAGGATGTTAGTGGCTCAGTTTGATGCTTTGCTAGTGATACTAGAGCCACATATTAAAAAGAATACCACCAATTTCTGTGAATTCCGTGTGCAAGGATCTTTAAAGTGCTTTGTGCTGCGAGAAGTAGATGAACTTGACAATCGCCATTCTGGATTTTGGCGTTTGCTTGTACGGTGGCTCTGAATTGTCAAAACACCTCTCAAAATGCTTGCTACGGATGTGAAGATGCAGAAAATCGAACCCGATCTGAATTTTTTTATGACGGACGAAAGTTTCGGAGGCAGTGTGTAAACGTGATTGATATAACGTGAGGTCGTATTTATTTTTCAACGTGCGAAAATTTCGGACTCAGTGTGCAATGGCCTTTACCCTGGAGTCAGTTTACCCTCCGCCTATGAACAGAAGGTATTTTATTTCAGCCGTGGAAAGACATCAATACACACAATTTTCAAATTTAAGTCCACCGAAGTTAATCTACTCTCCTGGGCTGCATTTCCCAAAAGCATCGTAAGCTTTAGTACATCGTAGATCCATTGAAACCAATGGAGCTACGATCAACTTAAGCTTACAATGCTTTTGGGAAAAACAGCCTTGTCCGGATTGTTTGTTGGACAAAATGGCAGATCTGGCATTATGATTGGTCAGCTCGCCTGTCAATCAAGCTCCCTGTGAAGGGTCAATTAAGATTTATGTCGCAATCATGGAATGTCAATTCAGTGTTTCCTTGTTCTTCAAATATTCAGAGGGTTGGTAACTCTGAATCTCCTACTTCTTATTACTAAGGCTGTATCTGCTTTAATTCGGAAAGATATGAAAATGGCGTTTTCCATTTCAAAATGCTCTGTGTCCACACTAGTGTTTTCCAAAAGTTGCTTGTCCACACTGGAACATCAGAAAACACTTGAATCATCTTACGGCGCACATGTAAATCGTAATAAAATCTCACTAAAATGATAGAGAGAGACTAGACATATTAAAGTTCTCGCACTGTTCTTCTGACACGATCATTTTATTAGAAAAATATCCAAGGTCTATTCACTATATACACTAAAATCTCACAATTGAATGTATGGAAGCCCTTTTCTGCCACAGAATAAATAAAAAAAGGTAACTGACCCTTCACAAAGACCTGCCGCCCGTCTGTATTGTTGCTATGTCTGACAAGCCATGCCGCTCTTCTCACGCAGAGAAAAATACATCATGGAGCAGAGAGGAAACTGACAACACGTTGACAGACAAGACAAAGCAGGCTACGGTTTCAAATTGTCTTATTTTAAGGAAATTCAAACAATAAATACCATTTTGTGGCTCTTTAATGTGTCATGACAGATCGCTGTAGCATCTCAGTTCAAGCAGCAGGTGAACCGATCATCTATTCTTTACTAATTATAGCTTGAAATAAACATGAATGAACATCAGAAGGTATCTTGTTTCAACCGCAGAAAGATGTCAATACACACCATTTTTGAAGTTTAAGTCCTCCAACTACTCTCTACACTCCGGTCTGGTTTGTATGTTGTACAAAAATGACAGATTATGATTGGTCAGATTACCTGTAAGGGTAAATTGTGACTTTTCACAATTTGGACGTTGTTTCTCCCAATTCTGAGAATAAAAAAAAAAAAAACCATCAGAATTAGGAGATATAAAATCAAAATTTGGACTTTTTTCTCACAATTCTAAGTTTATATCTCTTAATTCTGTTTTACTTGTTCGTTTCTGCCATGAAATAAAAATAAAAAAGGTAACTGTGGCTTTTTATCTCACAATTCTGACAATTTTCTGACCATTTTCTTCTCAGAATTGAGAGTTTATATTATTAACATATTGGCTGTTTATTAGTACTTTTAAAGGACATACTATATAATAAGCAGCGAATTAGGAGTTTATTGAAGCAAAAATCCTAGTTAATGGTATTTTAATGGTGAGAATTGGACCTTAAAATAACGTGAGACCAAAAAATGTGTGAGACAAAAATTTGCAATTACTTTTGTTATCCTGTAGCAATGCTTGTATAACCATAGATATCTATGGGTACAATACACGTCAAATGACTAAACATCGTTTTCGAATACCTCCTTTTTCACAGTCGACACTACAACACGAATTGTCAACAATACGAGTGTCTACAAAAATGACATCTCAATGTGAATGGGAGGCCAAAATGCAGATAAAGAGATGCATTTTCAAATGCGTCCAGAAGAATGTAGACGTAGCCTTAACGTTGAAATTCTGTTTAATGCTGTTGACAGCTCTGTGTGAGGATTGAGAAGAACCCTGGCCTTGGTTTCAGCATCTCAGGAGGAATCAGTGGACAGGGGAACCCCTTCAAGCCCTCGGACATGGTAAGACCATTTCACTCACGGTTTTAAAGGACAGAGCATAAAGTAATATGCTAATTTCAGCATTTCATTCTCAGAAATCGCATTAAAATCATGCTTTATATAGAACAAAATCAAAGCCATCTCTCTTCAGTTAGTAAAATGTGTCTCTCAGTAGAGTTACCATGGAAACATGCGCTACTGCAATGCACAACCTTGCACACCAGCTGACTGCATTACCTTTTAACCTTTTCATGTCTTGGCAACATTTGGCGATAGTTAAAACAAAAGTGTTTTGTGACTCAGATGTTGCTGAAGCACATGAAAAAAGACCAAGTTTCCATTTCATTTGTAGCTGTATGTTAGGAATGTGTATTAATATCATACTGTGTTTAGATTTGCATGAAAAAGAGTCTTTCTTTTTTTCCCATAAGGTTTTCAGCATAGCATAAAGACTGCTTGTGTTGTGTATTGTTGCTTTGGGGTTATTCTAACAAGCCGAATCCCTTTGAGCCCTGAAGAAATGTAAAGTTTGGTGGACTCTCAACATGTGGCGCCAGTAATAAGACTTGATATGTGTTGACATGGCACATACTGATGGGTCCCACATGTAATTTTAGTCTTTATGCTTTATAATCTCTGCCTTGATTCCAGCACAAAAACAATGTCACTAACAAATACTCTAAAATAAAAAATAAATTAATCTTTTTACATTTGTTTTTTCAGTTTAATATTTGCATTTACTTGTAAAAGGTAATACTTTTATAGATTAAGGTATTTTTTTTTTATATATATAGATTGCCTTTGAATTTATTAGAAAAAAGAGAGAGAGAATCAAGAAAATCTAAATCCAGATTAAAAGGCAAAGATTCTAAACCATAGTCACCATGTGGTTCCTAACCTCATATCACTTTTGACTTATAGGGTATCTTTGTTACTAGGGTACAGCCTGATGGACCTGCCTCCAACGTTCTTCGACCAGGGGACAAAATTCTGAAGGTAACACTGTTCTCCATCACATTGTCCCACAAGTTGCGACAATGCATCTTCCGCCACACTGCCAGTGGAGGGCTTTGCATGTGGCATTAAATGTCTAGTATGTATGTATGTATGTGTGTGTGTGTGTGTGTGTGTGTGTGTGTGCGTGTGTGTGTGTGCGCACACGCGCGCATGGACCTCTGTTGTTATGTTTGACCAACTTTGACATACGTTATTGTTCTGATTTTAAAGAACAGATTGTTATAACATCGTCTTGTAAGTCAGTAAAATGGCATGAAATATATTTGACATTATAAAATATAAATTGATGAATTTTATTAATCATATATTACAAAATAAATGTAAATCAGTCAAACAAAGTAATCTACACCACCAACTACCTCAATTTACATTTAACTTTGCGATGCATATTGAATCTGGTCTTTTTAAAGTAGGGATGCACCGATATGAAAATTTTGGCCGATACCGATAACCGATAATTCTTAATAAATGAAAGTCGATAACAGATATGTAGGCCGATAAATCTAAATCCAATTTTATTTCTTTATTTTTTTTTTAATTTTTGAGAGCCTGATTACAAAAAAAGTCTCACCATTAAAAGCCATTAAACACTTCAACATAAATCAAACACAAAGCAGCCTTACAAATAAATAAAATAGTGCTTAATGCAAACAAGTCACTGGACAACATAACTTTACATGTAAAAAATAAAATAAAAATCATGTGCCATGGATAAATTAAATGTAATAGCCTCCGCACCGACAATTAAATTAAATTATTTTAATTAAACCATATTATTGATGAAAATAATAAGAAAAATAAAAGTGGCGGTTTTTATTATTCATATATCAATGATTTTGAAAAAGTAGTATGATAAATTAATACCACTGTTTCAAATAGCAGCATGCCGTTTTAACGTTGCTGAAGAGCTGAATGAACACCGGTAAACTGAAGCGCTTATTATTTATACAACATAAAATATTATAACATATGCACAAAAAGACGCAAATACGCAAGTGATCTTGAACTAAATTACGCGCTAATAAGATGTGACACACTCTTGGCTCTTCCCGCAACAACGCGCTGAAACACGACAAATTAAACCAAAGAATTCACAACGTTTTATTATCATAGTTTTCTCATTATAATATATATATATATATATATATATATTTGTGTGATAGTCCCAATCATTGTTATTAATGTTGTGCATTGCTGTTCGAGCTGCGTGCGCTGAAACTGAAGAGCTGAATGAACAAACTGAATCGCTTTGCTGGCAGCTTATTTAACTCAATGAAACGAATCATATATGAGATTAATTAGCTATTTATACAACATAAACATAATTTTACAACTTAGCCTATATATGTACAAAAAGACGCAAATGCACAAGTGAACTTAACTGTGCTAGTCATGAATGTGTAGCTGCGTTGTGGATGCGCTCTTCCCGTAACAACACGCTAAATCACAGGCACACAAAGATTCCATTAATTATTTAACAGTAATGTTCTCATTAAAAATGACATAAAATGACAGATTCACCCTGTACATGTTGCACTTCACTGTATTTTCCTTTTTTGAAGTGATTCCAATAATATTTCAAGCAATTAAAAACCATGGCGAACAGTGTACATCTGAAGTGCCTCTGCAGGAAATAATGCATTATTTACCGGCTTTAATATATCGGCCAAATTTTCTTATCTGTTCGATAACGATAACAGAAAAAAATAACATTTATCGGCCGATACAGATATGGTGGCCGATATATCGTGCATCCCTATTTTAAAGTGTAGTGAAATATATACCTTCACCTCACAAAAGTTAATAATTAAATATCATAATAATAATAATAATAATAATAATAATAATAATATCATTCTAATATGCTGATTTGGTCCTTAAGTAAGCTTTCTTGGTAACAATTTACAATAAGTTTTCATTTGTTAACATTAGTTAAGCAATACTTGCACAGCATTTATTAATATTAATCAATGTTAATGTTAACATTTACAAATATGTGTTTAAATTCAAAATTTGTATTGGTAACAATGATTAATGCACTATGAACTAACATGAACAAACAATGAATTGCATTTTACTAATTAACAGTAATTACATGAAAATATATTGCCCATTTTTAGTTAATTTTATCTAGCTAATGCATTTAACGTATTGTAAAGTGTTACCTATTATTATTATCAGTGTTGAAAACAGTTATGTTGCTTAGTATTTTTATGGAAACAGTGATACATTTTTCTTTAATAGAAAGTTTAAAAGAATAGTATTTAAAACACTGTAAATGTCGTTCCTGTGACTTTTGATCAGTTGCAATGCATCCTTACTGAATTATTTTGAATTTAAAATAAATCTTACTGAATTCTAGTAAACCATTTGAATTGTAGTATACATAAATATACTTAGAGTATATAAAAATGTAATATTCAAAAAAAAAAAAAAAGCACATATAAAGTGTTATGCAATCATCACCCAAGCCTATAAATTGCTGTTCAAATAGTATCCGTCTACGTATTTTGCCAAAAGCAAAAAGCCTGGCATTGCTGCCTTACTTATACAGGGGCAATCCAGCTTCTGTGTGCCTAAATAACTTCACGGGAAGTTATTGGGTTGTCTCTGGTTTTGTATGTCACTGTCAGTGTATGCCACTAGAATGGCCTGCAGAAAGCAGCTCCTTCTCTTTCCACAGATCCAGTGTCTAAAGACCAGCTTCTTTCCACCTTCTCTCCTTTTACAGCATGATCTCTCCCATGTGCATCTCTCTCTCTTTTCTCTCCCTCACAGTGTATATCTCTTTATCCTCTCTGAGCTAGGCCTGCTCCCAGCCCTCCTGTGCTGCCGTGCCTGTTCCTGCCCTCCTCCCTCCTCCATTCCTCCCTACCTTCCTCCATTCCTCCCTCCTTTCTTCCACGCCTCTCCCAGTTCATTTTGTTTACCATGTGCTTCATTCTTGCATTGCAGGCCAACGGACATAGTTTCTTACACATGGAGCATGAAACTGCAGTGTCTCTTCTGAAGAATTTCCCGAAAACTGTGGACTTGGTAATCTTAAGGGAGAGCACAACATAAATATTTTTATAGCTTAAAGACTTCTCACCCAGATGGAACACAGGAACTTGTACTTCTTTTTATCTAGGAAGAATTTTGCCAATTGCTGGACCAATGGCAAATTCCAGTGCCAAATGTACACTAGAGGACATATATAATAACGTTACGGCTTACCCATATATGGGTTATATGGCTTACCCATTCTACACGAACATAAATTGGTTGAAATCTTTCGTTGATGTTGCTGATATTCTTCTTTATCTCAGCCTGTGGCTGTAAGTGGGTGCATTTTTTCCTGCTTATTTATATGGCGTATTATTTTGTACCTATTTTTCCTAGCAGCTTTTCGGTTTAATCTTGGAGCATGAAAGCACATCTGCTTTTAAGGACATTTACCCACCATAACACTGCCTCAACTTTGTAAATGCCTTGTGTAAATATATACATTTACAACTCAAATGTGATAAGAGCGTAGAATGTGAATGAAAGACACATTGATGATTTTCTAATACATCGATGAGTTTTTGTAACAACTTAGAAGAGACATCCTTCTCACGAAAACGACAATTTAGGGAAATCGAAAAAGTCCCCTTTTAATCTTGATAAACCCTAACCTTCTGTATTTGCACATATCAAATGACAGAAATGAATCCCTAAGCAATATTCCTTCCATTTGTGTGGTTTTCCTGCAGCACCCTCTATTGGTATTCATAGATTTTTCCTAGCCCAGATCAGGGTGGGCTTTGTTCATTTGCTAAATAATGTGAATGTACATTTCCATGTTTTTTTGGTTTTTTTTTGTAATTTGTTTTTTATTCCCACCTACCTTTGTTGGCTGCCAGGAAAATTCATACACGTGGCAGTTTATTGGCAACAGTTTTCTATATAAAAATGTACTTTCATATCACATACTACAGTTTAAGTGAGGAAAAAAAGGCAAAAAAAAAAGTTTATTCCAGTTGCTTTGTTGTTGTTACGCTGCTTTAAGGTTTTTAAATATTTTTTTTAACGGAATAACAAAGGGAATTCCTGTCATAATAAAACAGACTAGATACAGTGTACACATGTAAGGCTTTACTGATTAGAGCATGCTTTCACTCTTAAACTTGTTTTATTCGGATGCTTATTAGGGGTCAATGTGTTTTGGACAAAGCATTTTTACATAACCATTGTTTTACATCTCTTTTGGCCTTTTTTTTTTTTTTTTTTTTTTTAAATCAGTCATTGTGACAAACAGTGCCATAATATCCCTCAAAAAAAAAAAAAAAACCCTGGGCATGTTTCAAATGTTGCTAAAAATGTAGCATTTAGAAGGAGTTTCGAGCCGAAATGCACTCTGAAAGACCCCAACACAACATCCACTGCATTTAGCTTCAGAGAAATATTGTTGATTATTAAATAAAGATTATTATGGATGATGCAATTAATTGTTCAAATACTATTGTCAAAGAACATTTGATAATGATTATTTTTACTAAATGTTTTCAAATAATGGTTTCTAATATATTGATATAATTAGCTATGCTCAAATTGTTAAATTTTATAAAGAACAAAACCAATATATGGACAGAGAGTTAGACTGTGAGGGAAGGAAACACTAGAAACAAATATGTACAATTCTTTCTAAAGTAATTGTGAATTTGTGTCAAAAACATATATGTATATGAATATACAAATGGTCATTTTTGTATGTGTTTAAAGACCTATTGAATATTAAAGGTAATATATGGTACTATTCAGTCTAATTGCAGTATTGATGTAAATAACTATGAATGGAGACATTTAAATAATTTATTCCAATAGATTGTGAATGTACTTAAAGCTTTCTGCAGTATTAAGACTTACTGAACTTGAATGCCGTTTCATTTTTGTGCAAAAAGTAATTATATCTAGAAGAAATTATTCAATTTAGTTCAAAAAAATTAGTGACAATTTATCATATTTATTTGCACATGCAAGTTTACTCCTTCCAATTCTTTTCTGTATTACCGCAAATATGTAATTGATGACATATATTCTGTGTCTAGAATGCATTTTGCAGATGATATATGTACATATTTAAAATAAATTTTAGTTAAAAAAAATTAAAATAAACCTGTATAAAAAGGAGAAGAAAGTCCAATGCTGTTCAGCAAATATTGGAGCCATTTTCGGCTTTGGAGTACAGATTTTTTTCAGTATCTAAGAGGTGTTTTGAATAATGTATCTTTATTGTACAAATAATAAAAATGTCACTATTGTTACTACTGGTCATTCTGTGGTCCTTTATAGATGATAAAAAAGGCTTCATTTTCATAATTTATTACTAGTGCTTTCATAATGGAAAATATAAACATTCACACTGAAAAGCAATTATAAAATTTAAAACTTCACCACAAACAACATTTTTGGTTCATTTTTTTTTGACAATGTCTTAACTTCATTACAACGCATGCCGAAGGTTTGTTTATAAAAGCCTGTAATGACTTTACAATGTCTTTTTTAAGGGTAGAGTGACAGGTAAGATGAATTAAAACAAGTGGCAGGAGATGATTTATTATTGTGTCTTCTTGTTGTTTTATACTGTCAGGGAGTGCAAATAATCAAAGTGTTATGGCACAAGAATTGATCGTTTACCACTGATGGTTAAAGTAAAATTAAACGTGAAGATTATGTTGGAATACGACTTCGGAGATACTCAAGGACAGCATCTGTTCCTTTACTGAGGATGGCAGCTCTTGGATTACGGAAAGGATTCCCATCAAGCATTAGAGCCCTAAAGATATAGGATAAATCATAAGATCATACTTAACTAACAAGCTCAAGACCTTTGTAATAGTAATCAGATTTTCAGAGTTTTTGTCCAGATTTTCAGTTGAACAGATTATACGTTTGTTCTCGCTGCCTCATTTTCATTAAAAAAGGTAAAATTTGGAGTCTACATACTAAAGTCCACAGTTTGCTAGAATCAGAAGGAAAATTACGCTCACCTCAGACTGGTACAGTTGCCAAGTTCTGGTGGCACTTGCATTATATCATTGTTGGACAGATCCAGAGTAGATAGATTATTTAGGGTCTTCATTTGGACTGGATCAATGCCTCCAACTTGATTGTTACTGATTAAAATGGTCTCAAGGGATGAGATGCGGTACAGCACTTCTGGGAATGACTTGAACCTAAAAAGAAATGTAAATAACTATTTAGACCAAAAAAAAAAAAAAAAAAAAAAAACAACACCAAAGCAGTGATATTATTTATATTTTGTCAAACTGATTTGATATATTTGCTCATTTTACATGGTGGGGTGAGGGTGAAAATGGTAGAACCAACCTATTAAAAGACAAAATAACACTCCGCAGCTTGGTTAAGCCTTCCAACTCCATTGGCAGTGAGATCAATAGATTGTTTCTAAAAAAAAAAAAAAAAAAAAGGCATTAGTTCAGTGCACTTTGTTATGGTAAATTATGGTAAGTGACCTCTGAGCTCATTTATTTAAATCATATTCATTAAGTAATATTTTGCTTTGAAGTGACTTATCAGAGCACAAAATATCCGAAAAAAAAAGAAAATAATTACTTTTTTCTTTGCAAAATTTCCATCTACTATACAATTACTATAGTTTTATTACCCTTTGTGCCATCTTAAAAATAGCACTCTAGCTAAATGAGTAACATTTTGAGAGAATGTGGCAAAAACAACTGTGAACCGCCGAATTAGCAAAATAAGATCTTTAAATTGGAGCCTTAAAAAGACAAATTAAGTTAAGGATTACCTGAGATCTATATGTACCAGTTGTTTCAGCTTAGAAAAGTCCACCGGAATGGTTGTTAGCTTGTTAAACCCAAGATTAATGTCTGCTAGGGTGTCTTTTAACTCCAAAATTCTGCAGGAAATGAGACAATAGTAAGTGTTCAGTAAATCTTTGAAACGCTTCTAATGAGATGGAATGGCCATATGTATTACCTGGATGGAACTGCCGTCAGCTGATTTTTGCTAAAGTTTACATTGGCCACAGGACTGTCGTCAGCTGCATCAAACACGTCATCTGGGATGGATGCCTCATGTTTCTCACTAATTAAAATGGCAGGGTTTTACTGTTAAATACACACAATCCTGCTAAGTCACTTGGGAGGATTTTTTGTTACCTGTAGTCTAGTGTTTTCAGAGTTTTGATGGCATGCACATTGATTTTAGCTTGGCTTGGGAGGGTCATTGCTGTTTTTGTCTCTTCTTTCGAGCCCCCATCTGGTTGCTCTACATTTCAAACAAGACAAACCCACAATGATGTTAAAAAAGTGAATGAGGCTGAAAAACCATTCTAAATCTTTACATGATTATATAGACATACCTTGTACTCGACTTCTGAGATATTTCAGGAGTTCACCAGTGCCTTTCTGCATAGAATATATTGTTATATAAGACTGATTTATTTCAGACTTTTTAAATGTTGTATCTGAGACTACTAAGAACAAAATGAAGACAGGAAAAGCCCTTTTACAGCTGTGATGTGTTGAACACTCACAGTCAGGAGGTCTCTGCGGATTGCCCTCAGTGGATTGCCCTCCAAAGTCAAAGACTTCAGCTTGGGTAATGTGCCAAGTCCACACGGCAGACTGTTTCACAAAAAGAAAGAGGCTTTTTATGATTTTCTTTTTTCTGCAGAACACAACAGAAGATATTTTGAAGAATCCTGGTAACCAAAGAGTTTTGGTGACCACTGACTTCCATTTTGTCGCATTGTTTCTGATCATCGAACGATTATGGAATTTATATAAATATTATGGAACCAATTTGTTTAAAAATTATTCAAACACCTTCTTTTTTAGGTTCAGAATATAGAAGGTCATATAGTTTCGGAATAAAATGAGCAGAGTAAACAACATAATTTTCATTTTTGGGAGAGACATCACTTTAAAACTGGTACTCTACAAAAGAGAATTTTTTTTAAGCTGTGCTCTCCCATCTTACGGTACAGTGTTTTCTGTTTACGGAGTTATAAAAAGGAACGACAGTCCATGATTCTTTTCCCCTGTGGAACATGACACAAAACACAGCACTATATTTTACAGTATACATACAATAACATATTCCCAGCACCTGCTGATGTCATTGTTAGTAAGATCCAGACGCTCCAGGCCTTGCAGTAGGGTTATTTCTTCAGGAAGGCTCTTCACCTTGTTATCTCGGAGCTCCAAGAAACTCAGAGCACTCAAGTGCTTCAAATGTTCTGTCTCCAATACCTCAATCTGGTTGTTCCCACAGTGGAGTTCCTTAATATATATATATATACACATATATATATAAAAACAGCCCTGTGTTAGCCGCCGCCTTAAGATATTCATAACTTATTCTTCCACATCAGTGGTTGTGGTTTACCTTGAGTGTTTTACAGCAGGGCAGTTGGGGAAGGAAGCGTAACTTGTTGTGTCTTAAATAAAGCTGCTCGAGGGACTCCATCTGAGCTAGGACAGGAGGAATGCTCTCCAGCTGATTCCGGGAACTGTCCAGCATTCTCAGGTCTGTTAGGGTTAACAGAAGATGGATGAGTTCACAGGTTAATTGATAAATATGATTCACACTTGCTACTGTCAAAACATACTTTTCATTTCGCTGATGGCAGGAGGGAGACTCTTGAGCTTGTTGCAGGACAAATTCAATTTCACAAGATTTTTCAGGTTCGCCAGGCTTTCTGGAACGTCCACTAGATGATTGTTGGAGAGATCCTTTAAGAGGGAAAAGTAGGAAACAACTAAATAATGAGAATACTGAAGTACACATATTCAGCATCTTGAAATCACAGCAACATCTTTAAATCCTAAGATTTAACAAATGATCATCATACAGCAGTGGATTATTTCACACAGATGTACACTACAGATCAAACTATAAGTGACTTCTTTTAAAACCATTAAAAGATCTTACCAACCCCAAGTGGTAGTGCGTATATATGTTAAATGAAAGATACTACTAGGCTTTTATAATGCTGTTGGAAAGTTAAGAGTTTGTTGCTGGTCAAGACAAGATCTCAGCCACTTACAAGGTCATCTAAATTAACCAGCTGCCCCAAATCCTGGGGAAGCTGTTCGATCAGATTCTGTTGCAGATGAAGACATCGCAGGTTTGTAAGTCTCCAAAGACCCGAAGGCAATTCTGTCAGTTTATTGTGACTGCAGAGAGGACCAGGTATTATGACAAGTTTTACATTCAAAATATGTAGATATATTGCTTTGTACATAGTGTTGCCTCTATTAGTACCTCAATATGAGCTTCTGTAGTTGTTCTAGATCTCCAATAGAATCTGGCAGTGAGCTTAGCTGATTGTCATGGACCTGGAAAAAGGCAACACAGAAAGCAGCTATAAGTATAGACGAAATTTATATAACAATGTAATAGTAACATGTGGTTTATAGAAGTAGTTACATTTATTTAACCATAAGAAAGTAGCCATCCATGCCATTTACATTTCTTTGCTAAGGAATAGAATAGTGTTGACATGCAGGGTTTAGTTGTGCAAAAACCTACATCCAGGACAAGCAGGGCAGGGAGGAGTTTGACATCTTCAGAGAGGCTCTGGAGTTTGTTGGAAGACAGCAGAAGTTTGGTCAAATCTGTCTGTTCCCACCACCGATCTGCAGCTCCAAATGACAGGTTCTGCTGAGCTTCCTGAGGTGTGTCTATGTTCAGCCTCCACACACTCTGAGGAACTGAACCCAAATACAAGAGCACACTTACACAAATTCACCACAGTAAACATTTCATCCCCCAATACACAACTGTTGCTGAAATTGTATGCGAGTCGTGATGAGATCTCATTCAAACTTTTTGGACAGAAACCTGAACAAAATATTTGGCATTTTAATGTATTTGGAGCCACAAACTACGGTTGCTATGGTAATTTTTGTGACTGGTGTCGGTTAACGTTAGTGTTTCTCGAGCACTGTTACCTTCAGTCAGACCGCGCCCGGATAGATTGAGCTGTCCGCTCTTTCTGGCAGCTTTCAGTAAACCAAATGGGACAGGACAGTCTTCTTTCTCCTGTCTGAATCCCGCTCTAGAGTCCACATGTGCTCCTCGTTTGAAACGAGACATGAATGCGAAATATGAGATTATTTAAAACACCTGTAAACGCGAATGAGGTTGTAGTGTTGTGAAGTAAACGTCAACGATTGAAAACTAACGTATAACTATAATAAGGGGCCTCCGGTTTTTTAAAATAAAAGTCCCGAAAAAGGAACGTTTTCACCGTGTGACATCAAAGACTGACATATAAATAGTATATAAAATATTTCTACTATAATTTAGAAATTTTAAAATATTACTAATGTTTCCCAATACAATAAAGTACATATAATGACCCATTACGTCCACGTGTAGAATCCAGTATGGTAATATGATCAGCAGATGGTGCTATAAGTAAACAACAGCTGTTATGCAGCCAGACTATAATAAAGATAAATAATATAGTAGATATAGCTTTTTAAAACCTTTTTTGTGTGTGTGTGTGTAATATATTAAAGATAACATATTGAAGAAAAAACGTCATTTAAATAATAAATTATTATTATTATCTATTTGATTTATATTTGAACAGCTCAAGCTTTATGCATACTGCACTTGAATATGTCAAATTACATATTTATTATTAATATATTTTTTAATAAAAACTAAAAATAATTATTATAATACAGTCTGAACACATCTGATTATACATTATATATTATAACATACCTGATTATATTATTATTATAACACACCTGAACTCTATAAAGTGTCTTCTACAGGGTCATTTTACAATAAAACATAACTGGAGAATAACAGATCTGGACTAAAATAAAATCTTGGACGACATCAAACAATTTTCAAATAACACAGACCGATGAAAACGCAATCCTTTTCAGTTAATAATAAGTAATAAACGTTTTTTTTTCATTTGTCTTCCAATCATTAAATTCTTATGCTGCAGTGATGAACAACAACACAAATTTTAAGATGCTTGTTTATTTAAAATAAGTGACAATATACTGTAATACTTGAGCAGACGCACTGGCCTGGCAACTAAATATCAGTTATATCTCAATCATTTCATTAAGAAACTGTAAGACAATGCAGACATTGATATAGGACATTCATGTGTCAGCACATATACACTAATATGGTATCTGAACAAATAAAAATAAATCTCACAAAGAAACACATCATGAAGCAAGAAAGCAAGTGAGCGATACTGTGTTAATGTGTAAAAAATCAGCTGGAGCACAATTGTGGGTTTTATGCAAAAGATTCTTGTTAAGCCCAATGTGCTCAGAATTTAATAATAATAAAAAATAAAACACTTTTATAATGTTTTAATAAACAGTATTTCTGCTTATTTATCTCATAGTGTAGTTTCACCTCATTCACATGATCTGTATGTATCATTTTTGGAATTTAAGTTGCACAGAGAAAAGCAAGCAAATTGTTGCCTTGCTAGTAGAGTTTGAGAACATTGTTTAGTAAAGGGAATTTAACACTTGCATTGCAACAATACTAACTAAATGCATGTAATGGACAATGTTCCAACAAGACAGACTGAACAACCATTGAAATGAAATACTCCTCTCCCTGATATGAAAGCATTGCTGAATTTATCACAGCTCAAAAGCTTATTTCATCTCATTAGAAAAAAATGCTCATTTCATTTCATTAGATTGGTCAAAACATAATTTGGATGTTAAACGCATTAGCACAGTATGTTGTTGATTTAAGCAAGCAAGAATCTGTTTGAATGCGAGAGGAAAAGAATATTTCAGTAGTACAACTCCAGTGCATGCTGCATTCAACTGCACAATAATAGTTACAAAAATCAGCAAAGAGGAAAATGCTTGACACAGCATATTCCCTGATATGGCATGTGCCTTCAAGTAGTTCATAACATAATAAAATGTTGGTTTTAAAAGCTGCAATAAACATTGTGCAATAAATATGTAACAGGCAAAGCATATGCACTGATATGGCTATTGCCCTCAGCAATTTCATACTAATAAAATAATACAAATGGTCACAATAACAAACCAGCTTTGGTTTGGTTTAAAGAAAGACTTTAGCCAACTCTTTGCAGTTCCTAATTTAAGACGGTCCTCAAAATTTCCCTAGACCCACTTAGAAAGCTTATCATCCGTACTAGGTGCATACTATGTACCATTACAATCACAGATAAAAGGCATTGCTATTGCTTAAGCATACTGTAGCTTTAGATTTAGCGATTTGATTTGAACTTGAATCACCTAAATACTAGAAATTTCGGCATGAGTATGAAGATCAGAGTCAAGAAGGGATGAAGTCACCGGGAACACTTCTGTGACTGGCAGACCTGCTACAAAGCCAACAGAGACACCAGGGAGCTCACAATGGACATCAGCAATAATGAGGATGAGGAAAACACTGTAAGAGAAACACAGAGTGAAAAGACTTATTAAAAGAATCAAAGTATGTGTATATACAGTATATATAGAGAGAGAGAGAAAGAGAGAGAGAGAGAGAGAGAGAGAGAGAGAGAGAGAGGGAGAGAGAGAGAGAGGCCTGTTGATGAGAGCCATACCTGTTGATGAAGCTGAACACTCCATGGCTATTACAGCATCCAGGTAGCTCTGGCCAAGCCATTCCTCATACGTCTTCCTCTCTCCTACACCAATTAAAGTGATAGTCGAATCCTTGAAAATCAGGTCGGATCCTTCATAGGGTTTGGAGTCAAACATCTTGAAGCCTGAGGCAGCATTAACTCCAAAGAAATTCTGAAAGATGCAAACCAAAAAGTCATACAAACAAGAACAACTCCATTTTCAAATGACCCTGAAAAATGATATTTGGATTTACCAACCTGGGCTTTGTCCAGGAGGCCAAAGATGACATGATGGTTGGTATCAGGTCTTATCATAACAGCGTGGGAAGGGACACGGGCCAAGTTGCACTTAGTGTACTGAGTGACTTCAGCACGAGACTCCTGAGAACAAAGCAGCTGAAATTCACGTGAATCCAGGTGTACCGCCCAAGAATCTGTGTTGTTTCCTGGAAATAACAGTTCTGACATGAGAGAACTACTAGAGACTTTTACAGATGAAATAATGGTCTGCTTGCTGTGTGTAAAATGCATAAGCGAACTGTTCAGTTTGTAGTCCTAAACCCAGAAAAAAAAATAGCATTTTCAAGCCATGGGTTTTCTCTGGAATTTATTTCATATTTTTTTAGTAGTAGTTTTCATTTTTTCTTAGTTTTCTCTCACAAGTATTGTTAATCACATACAGTACCTAATTTTACTCATAAATCAAAAAATGCCATTTTAAAAATTAGAAAAAAAAATAGATTAGTTCTAATCATTCAATTTTTTAAATGATCATGTGATGACATATCTTTTAAAATCAGCTTTTAATTAATATATTTAGTCATTATTTTTATTACTACTACTACTACTACTACTACTACTACTACTACTGTTGTTGTTTAAATCAAAATTTATTACAAACTATTTCCTCTATAATTCTGTGCTATTGTTTTTGCTGTTGTTTTATATTGTTTGGTTTTTATTTATTTTCATTTGTTGTGTTTGTGTTTTTTTTTATATATATATATATAAAATATGCTTTATATTCTGACCTGTAAAGTATACAATTTTTTAAATGAAAGGTGCTATAAAAAATAAAATGTATTATTATTGTTATTATTATTATTAATATTATTATTATTATTATTATTATTTTTAAAGACTCACTGAAAATTCCTGTGGGAATCCATGGCAAATTACCTCTCTGGTTTGGCCTACAAATTGACATCAAGACTGAACAGCTTTATAAGGATGTTTAAAGTTTTTTTATTATTATTTATTTATTTATTTTATTATTATTATTATTATTATTAAAAATGGCTTGAAGCAACAGAGAACTTTTTACCATCTGTGTTCTGGAACACAGTGGAATGTTTGACAAAGGCCACATCACCATGACCTTCAACAAGGCACCTGAGAATATAAACAGAGACCATGACTAAATATTTAGTTGTTATGCAAATACACAATTGGTAAAACACAAATTAGCACCAAATCTTTCAGATCTTTTGTGCAGTATAGTGGATTACCTGAAGGCTCCATCGTAACCGTCGTATAGGTCCTTGTCTTTTTCACACTTGTTCTGACCACTGGAGTCTCCAATGCACTGCTCACACAGGTTACTGGGAAAACCTTTCTGATTGGCTCCAGGTACACAGGCTGATTCAAAGAACTCGCCAGCAGCTAAAGGCAGAATCACACCCTCATTAAACTGATTTTGCTATTTATATAGCAGAACAATATGCCTTTTATTTCCATACCTTTGTAATAACTGATACAAAATTACAAGTAACAATCTGAGTAAAAAGCTGAAAGCTTTTCACTGTTGTTTTAGATTTTAGGAACCCATGGTATGTGTGCACTACAGTACATGTCCTACCTTGGGCCACTTGGCATGTCTGCGGTCTGATGATGCCTTTTTCCGTTAGCAGACCCATGGGAATGTTCCAGCCTGCAGTCCTTCCATAACCTGTGTGACAGGAGCGCTTACTCTTAAGGTCACTGAATCTCTGGATGTCTCCGTTGCTCTTCCTCAGCACAGCCACAGCATAATAAATGCTTCCGTCAGTGTCTCCTAAGACAGAGAATCACAGTAGCTTGTGAAAATGAATCATCATTTAGGAATAAAACAGCTGATGTTTCATCAGGCACTGCTGAAAATCTTTCCCAAACAGAAAACAGTCACCTAGTGAGCACATTTTAACTGTTCACATTATACTATATTCAAGTAATTTCATACATTTATAATGAATTATTAATTGTATAATCTAATGAACTAATGTGTATTAATTATACATATCTGTTAATATAATGAATCGTATAATCATATTTCCACTGCCTTTTTAAATTCTACACATTTGTTTTTGCTATCGTCATATATATATATATATATATATATATATATATATATATATATATATAGTTTTTATTTATTTAGATTTTGTTATGCTTTCTTTTTTTTCCATATTTAAATTTTTTACTTCATATTATATCGAAGTCATTTCATATAAAAAGCATATGGTCCAAAAGTCAAAGTACATTGAAAGTGTATGGCTCTAACCTGTGTAGCTCTCCCCGACAGCAGGTATCAAACCAAAACTCTTCCCCGCTGTGTAGATGTAACCTCCGTCAAGAGTGATGGCATCAGCTTCCTTGTTCTGGAGGAAAAGAGCCTCATTCAAATACAGCACCGCCTACTTTTTCCATTATTTTTTTTTGGAAGTTTTAGTCTCTGAACTTGACTTGTGATGTATTGCAGATTTTAGTTAGGGAAACTATGAGTATAAGGGCTTGATATGTATGATGATATAGTTATCATTATAACTATCATTATAGTTATCATTTTGGTGTCAGTGGGTGTGAATAAGAGAGTTTGGTATTTAAATATCTCTTGATTGGCATACTTGTATTTTCTTCATACAGTCCTCCACAGATGTGCCATAGACACACTGAATATCTGGAATCAGATTTTTGCTTTTGAAAGCCACAGCCATGTCTCCACATTTTTGCTGCTCTCCATGAGACAGGACACACCAGCGTAGGTGAGAGGGAACGTCTACACACACACACACCCATCACAGAGAAACACAGATTTTGAGTACAATACTAAAAAGTAAATAGCATACATAGTAAATTTGCTGCATTTCAAATTGTAATTTTTGATTGCTTGATGAAGATGCAAAGATTCACACCTGACTCTGTGCAGTCCATAGCTCTCAGTATGTAATAGTATTGGCCCATCCATTTGATATAGTTTTCATTTCCTGCTTGGATAAATGTGGTTGAAGCATCGCTGAACATCAAGTTTGTCCCATCAAAGCCTGCTGAGGAAAACATGGAGAACCCAGACTTTTGCTAAAGAGAAACACACACACACACACTTAAATGAAACCGTCACATTGAAATACAAATGTACAATTTGTTTTTCACTCTGTTTCAAAATCCTAATAAAATACAATTTCAAAAAGGATCATACCAGTCCCTCACGCAACATGTTGTAAACCACTGAACTGCTGATGTCAGTGTGGACAACAATCCCCCTCGATGGGACTCGAGCCAGATGGCATTTCTCATAATCACTGACTGGACTGCGGGTGCCGTCCCGACACAGGAGCTGATAGTCCTCAGAGTGCAAGTCTTGAGCCCATGAACCACCCTGACCTGAGACACAAAGTTAAAAGATTTATTATTAACTTCATATACAGATGACAATCTATCGCTCATCCAACTTTACTGTCCACACTTCCTGTATAATCACTGTGTATACTTTGCATATCAGAATTACAATGCATGTATGCATTCTTTCACTTTATTTTCTTAGAATCACTAACATACTCTTTGCTGAGCATAGAAGCTCTAACCATAACATTAACTATATTATATCATTAACAGAACTGAGGAATTATTTTTGATTTGTAAATTTATCTGATAATTTGCTGCCATGGAAATATACTGTACCCATTTATGTTTATATGTGTGTATGATTTCATGTTGCAACTTCATTAATTAAGATAGAATAATTATACTTTCTATAAGTTATTATTATATTAATTAATTAGTTATATTATTATTGTAATGGGGCAAACAAGACGTGAGATGTGCGGATCCATGTGCAAAGCTTTTATATACAGTGACGTGGTCAGAACACAGACAGGGTCAAACAACAGCAAACAGGTATGGCATGGGCAAGACACAGAGTAATCCTAGGACAAGAGTGGGTCGACGATCGGCGAACAGTATCCAACAGGGTAAGGCGGAGAGATAATCCAGGTACGAGAGCAAAAGTCCAGGCAGGGCAGAAACAGAGTCCGAACAGTGAGACAAGGGTAAATACAGGGAACACAGACTAGAAAACAACAAACAGGTTCCGTATCGCAGCTAACACTAGGGGAGTGATAAACGCAGGACAACACTGGAACTGAACAGAAACACAGAATGGCACGGTAAGGCAGCTAGCGCTAGAAGAGAGCTATACGCAGATCAATACTCGGCAACTAGATCAGGATCTGAGAGTGCTTTATGTAGTGTATGTAATAGCTCTTAGGTGAGCGTGTGATCGGTGACAGCTGTGTGATCAGTGCAATCAGCTGTGAGTGTGTGTGTGTGTCAGTGCAATGGATGATGGGTATTGTAGTTCGTGGGTGACATGCAACAGTAGTGTAGTCCAAGAGTCAATGTGGTGGAAGGGCGACCTCTGATGGTGAATGGACGGGAAACCATGAACCGGATTCGTGACAATTATTATATATTTAATATATTTAAATATAACATATTTTTAAGTAATCCTGCATCCCCCTTGGAAGTTTGCTGAAGTTCCCTGGTTGAGAAACACTGGAGTACACATTTACCATCTGTATTCTCGCTTACAGTTGTGTGCTTCACAAAAGCGACGTCACCTGCATTCTCAACCAAGCACCTGTGAAGCCCAAAACAAGTGACACACTGAGGATATTTCTCATTATCAAAGCTGTAACTGCATCAGCTGTTTCACTACAATATGTTTTAAATTTTTAAATAAATATGGTACCTGAATGCTCCATTATATGCGTAGTACTGCTCTTGAGGGTCTTCATCACACTTATATTTTCCTGTTCCATCTCCCACACACAGCTGACACAGGGACGGAGGGTCATCTTTAGCCCCCGGGATACAGCTGGCGCTAAAGAAGTCAGCAACCCCTAAAACATCAAGATAAGCCACAAGATACTTTTTGATCTGAAAAAGACAATCTGACAATTTAAGATGTGCAGCACCAAGGGCAATGGAGTACCTTGAGGGATGTTGCAGCCCATGGCTGACATCATTCCACTGTCAATCAAATACCCCAGAGGGACGTTCCAGCCAGCTGTGCGGTGCTTGCCAGTGTGACAAGACTTCTTCCCCTTCAGATTGTTGATATTGATAGCTGAATTTGTTCTTTTCACCACAGCAACACCGTAGTATGTTATTCCGTTCCCTGTGGCCGTTGGAGGAAGAAAAAATTTTAAGACTTTGTTGACAAACTAGTTGCTCTAAAAGTAGAATTTTGCCAGATAAAACAATGGATAGTCCATAACATCCATATTTATAACGGACTTTCACTGCCTTTTTTTTAATTATAATAAAGTATGTAATCAAATACAGATACAGCCATTGTTAATCTGTTAATATTCAACCTAATGTTGCTGTTGACATTTATGTCTTTAATCACTGCCTTTCAATTTCAAAGACAGAGTTCAGTGTTACAACTTGCATAATCTGGTATCTACAGCACCAAAAGAAGAACATACCATCTGCTCCAGATTCTCCAGCTGCAATTTTAAAGCTGGCTTGCTTTCCAATGTCATATATTTCTTTAGCACTGGCTGAGAAGGCATCAACTTCATTTTTCTGTCAAAAGCAATATTGATCACAATTGCAACTTGATTATTGAAAATTTTCTGTGAAGAAAATGATTTTAGTGTACTTCTGCAAATAAATTCTCTGTGTGGCAGAAAAGCTTTTTAAATCTGAACCTTGGATTTTTCAGTGATGCTACAACACTCATAAACAAATGTATTAAAACATTTTTTTTTTTTTTAATAATTTCAATGTAAAAATTATAAACGGTTTTTATTTGTACTTTTTTTTTTTTAGGTAGTTTGACTTATTTTCTGTTCTATAAAAGTGATACAATTTAGAATTTTAATGTTTAAGCAAAATAAATCTTAAAATATAAAGATAATTGTCACATGTAAAATTTCATTTTATCACATGCACATTTCCATCACATTAAAAAAAACATGATAGATATATAGATAGATAGATAGATAGATAGATAGATAGATCAGCTAACATGTTCTAAGAACGTTTTGCTGACGTTCCTATTAAGTTATGAAAACATTAATTCTGAATGTCAATTTTCAAAAACTTTAAAACTTTGTTGTCATTACGAACATTTCATTTTATCATGTTGCTCACATTATGGGAGCCTTACTTTTAAATGTTCTCTTAAACAAGAAGGCCTAGTAACATTTAAAAAGCATTAGACGAACATCCAATGAAAACATTTCGTATATGAAATATTTCCGTGCTAACGCTTTGAGAACATTAATAATGACCAGACAACTCTGAGTGGATGTTTTATTAATATTACTGGAAGAACGTTTGTTCATAACTTTGCCAGAACGTTAGTCAAAGTTCTGAGAACGTTTCAGCTGAGTGAGTGACTGGATAAACAGACTTACGGTGAGTTTTTGAGCGCATTCGGCTTTAGATGAGAAGGGGACGCACTGTAGCGCTGGTCGTATTGCAGCGCTGGTGAAGGCCTGAGCCATTGCTTTACATTTGGACTCCTCCGCAGGAGAAATAGTGCACCATCTTATCGCACTCTGCCCTGATACTGGACGAAGTTATTTATAATATTATCACCATTATTTTTAGCCTTCCACCTTTATCTCAGATTCATTCTGTTGCTTACATAATTAAAAAACATACATTTTTTACAGTAGCTATAGCTCTAATAATTAAACACAGAGATAGAAATCGAGTTTTCCCCCTGACATTAAGTTAAAATGTTTCTTACCATAATGCGTGACTGCGAGCAGAATGCTTAGAATAGCCCAGGTGTCCATCTCTGACTCGAGAGTGCGCAGATGTTAGTGTGTTACTCTAGCTTTATATCTGAGAGACTGTTGCAAAGTCCAAAACAGGACTCAGCCCTTCGACATATAGGGATATGGTACCTTAATCATAAAAGATAGGCCTACGTGCAGTCAAATTCAGGATTTATAGACTATAATGTGACCAGACATGAGGACTGAGGGTTAACACGTCCAAGAGACGGGCGGAGGTCCAAGGTGCACACAGAAGGGTCTTTCATTCTTTGAAACTCCACCTTTTTCCATAAGAGAATGAAAAAACAGCTCTGAATCAAGGGCAGTGTCACTTAGACCCATGAAAAATAACTTTTAAACTTGAAAAAGAAGCAAATGACAATCAAACTTAGGTATTTTGTTCAAAACGGAGACAAAGTGTTTGGACACATTCTGGTAGTCAGTTTCAGGTTTCCCCCCCCCAAAGTGTCCAAAATTGTCTAAACAATACATTTTCGAGTCATGCAGGATACACTGAAAAAAAAAAAAAAGACTCATTGAATTTACTAAATTTTTTTAAGGTAAGTGGTTGCAATCAATTTATTTTAGCTACATTTAAATAAACTTAGTTGACTAACTTTCAACTAAATTTGTTTATTTAAATGTAGCTAAAATAAATTGATTGCAACCACTTACCTTAAAAAAATTTAGTAAATTCAATGAGTCATTTTTTTCAGTGTAGGCTATAGCAGGGGTCACCAAACTTGGTCCTGGAGGGCCGGTGTCCTGCAGAGTTTAGCTCCAACTTGCCTCAACATACCTGCCTGGAAGTTTCAAGTATACCTAGTCAGACCTTGATGGCTCAGGTGTGTTTGATTAGGGTTCAGAGCTCAACTCTGCAGGACACCGGCCCTCCAGGACCGAGTCTGGTGACCCCTGGGTTATAGAATAAAACCACAGAGCTAGACACTTCTTGACTAAGTATTAAAATTATTCAGAGTCTCAAACACTTTGATTTTGTCTGACTTCATTGTATTCGTTTTAATAATAATTTTACTGTCATCATAAAGTGTTACATCTATTCAGCTGCTACCTAGAGATGTTATGGCAACAGGGAATTGTGACTGTGATTTAATGTTGTTTTACAACAGGATGGAAACATGTTTAACGATGACAAATACAGTACAACAACGTAGCACACTTTATGGTGGCAGTGTTTTCTCCAGCTTTTCTGGTGTGTTGCTTAAAGTGATAGCTCAGCCAAAAATTTGCAGAACACAAAAGATGATATTCTGAAGAATTTTGAAAAATGGTAAAATGAACCGTTTTGGTTAGAAATGACTTGTACTGTATGGAAAAAAAAAAAAAATCCTCCTTTTATGTTCCACAGAATAAATCCTACAGATTGATGACAATTTTCAACTCTCTCTTTAAAAAGAACTAAGGATATAACTGCTCAAAAGATGTGTAACATTTTAAGTATTTGTAACATTTATTTATTATTTACGTGAAACAAAGACCTTTTTGCTCCCTAATACTTTTGTCAAACTTTAAAGAAATGTTTTAGTACCTTGTCATACACAAATAGATACACAAAAACACTGTATATGAGAAAAAAAGTTTTTATTAGCTGTTCTCCTTTTTGACAAATGGAATGAATCAAGTTGGCAGATTATGTACATAATCTAGTCAAAAATGTGTTAGAAAGCCAAGATGACAAGTTAGAGAAGCAATCTTTTAGAAAACAATCATCTCCGAGTAACTTAAGAATGAAAGGGGACGCTGTCAGCGTGCCCTCTGGTGGAGAGTTAAAGGCTTGTGTTAGAGAGTGGCAAAGCAAATCTCTCTTCAGCTATGGGCAGTTGACAAGTTCACACACATGGAGGCAAGAATCTCCTGGCCTCTAATGTTTACAGTTCATGCTAACTCTGACATTTTCACAATCCCAGGTGAAAACAGAAAGAGAAGCCCTCTCCTCCGCTTCTCACTCATGTTTAATGTGTCAAAGACTATTGCTTTTAGAAATCATGCACATCACGTGAAAAAGAAAATATGGCATAACTACATAGGAGAGAGAGAGCAGAAGACTACAAACTGCCAACTTGAGTTTTATTTCATATTGTTTGAGCAGATACAAATGGATCACCACCATTCAGCCCATGTGTCCTATGTGTCAGTGTTTTTGCATAAAACAAACCATTAACAACAAAAGTGATGGTGATAAAATATATATTTATATATCTATTTATATTTATTTTTATATGCATACACGCATATTCATACGAGTGTATGTTTGACATTATAAAGAAAATAATTCCCATAGGTGTGGAGTTTAATTAAAGCTCAATATAGACTTTATTATAACAAAAATAGGCAGTATACTGAGGGTTGAATATACATTACAATTTATACTCTCTTATTTGCATTGCTGTTTCTTTAAGTAAGAATATGTCATCACCTGGATTTGAAAGATAATTGTAAGCTGTTCCTTTTCACCTCAAATAAAAGCTAATCCCATTTGCACCTTGATTAAAATGTACACAGATTGTTAAAACAAATAGACATTTAATATAAAAAGAAGAACTTTTGTGCCAAATGTTTTTGTCCTCTTTGTGCACTTGTGACAAAACAGATCAGTTGCTTAAAATTTGTGGGCTGCTTTATTTTACAAGATAAATGAGAGAAAACAGAAGTAATATGGTGGTTGCAGTTCACATAGCTTAAAAACGTAAGAACATTGTTAACTGAAAAAGAATAATTCAAAACATGCTCTTAATGCAAAAACGTGCAAAGTGTGGCTTTATGTCTTTTCAGAGACAGACATGAAAGCGTTAACTTCTGATCATATATGGGAAAAAGAAACCAAAATGTATTTAATGCATTAACTCATTGGTTTTCCTTCGAGAAAGTCACCTCCCTTAAACATTAAGGAATCTGTACCGTATAATCTGTCCAGTAAGTCGCTGGTCAGGCATGTATCCTCCCACCGGAGGATGAAATGCGGAGATTGGGATGCGAGTTCTAGACAGCAGTTTCAAAGAGAGGCATGAGAGAGAGGTGGCCGTGAGACCACCATGACCCCAAGCCCATCCAAAGAAAATGTATTTCCTATGCTCGGGGGTCAAAAAGCCAATGCAAGCAGCAGGCCAGGTTAGTATAAAAAAAGAAAACAGAAAGAAAAAAAAATACAAAAAAAGTTTAAAGAAGAATAAGGTTTATTTGTCTCCAGCCATCTCACAATTTCTCTTTGACAGGTACCCAGATGATCGGCCCAGACTGCTCCTCGATGATCTGCTTAACCTGGTTGTAGATCTCTTCTAATGTGTCCCCTTGTACAATGGCTGAAGGAAAGATAAGATGAACATCATTAAGTATCATACATCTCCTTGTCCAATGGAAAAAATATAAAAGTTCTCAGGAAACGTGGGACTGGATACAGGCGGCCCACAACGATTTGCCACTGGTAGCAAAGGCTGTCACTCTTTAGTAATATTTGGTAATATTTAAGAAAATAAATACGAATAATTGCTAACAGCACCTTGGAATACTTCAAACTATCGTATAATAAACAAAAAATTGGTACATTTCGTTTTGTCCTAAGGTTCAGCCACATAAGCAACAATTTGGTGAATTTTCACGTTCATTGCCTATTGTCATAATTGTAATGATGTATAAAGCACACCTCATACAGAAGTCACTTTTAAACCAAGCAGCACTTTTTAATTGGTCAATGTGTATTGCGAAATCTATGTGAATTAAGTGGGTGTTGCTACATTTCATGTTTATATTGTTATAGCAATATAAAATTCAAAAATCTATTGTGCAATCACTAATACAAAGAAACTAAAATGTTATTTGCTTTGAGACTGTTTTCAAATGTCTGTTCCCACTTTTTTACTCCAAACTGATTGCTTCCTCTTTTAATATTCTGTTCTGGAAAATGTAACATTAATTTATTTTGAATACTGAACTTAACTGAACGTAAACATAATACAGTAAGACATAAACTCCAGGAAAATCTTCTGGAAACACTCCAGGGAATCTTTCCTCTGGCTTAGAGGAGAAAAGGTTATTTGCTGCAAGGAGATATAAAACCACACAGTAAAGATGCACATCCTCCACCTTTTTGTGATGTTTTATTAAAGACCACAATCTTATTTATTATTTGAATGGCAGTGGTTTTGTGCAAATTATGATTGCTTTTTAATCCAATTCTAATCAGTAAGCTTGGCTTTTGTCAATAGAGCGTGCATTGGCAGGGGGATAAATATAAAAATAATGTTTTTAAGTCTTAAAGGAATAGTTCAACTAAAAATGAAAATTCTGCCATCAGTACCTCTATGAATATTAGAAAAAAAAAAAAAAAAGGTTTTTTTTTTTTTTTTGTTTGTTTTTTTTTTGGTCTATGCAATGACATTCAGCTGGGGCCCAATATTATTTTGGACCCTATTAACTATATGGACAGAAAGAAAAAAAAAAAAAAAAAAAAAAATTCTTTTATGTTACACAGATGAAAGTAGTATAGGTTTGTAATGAGAGATGATGACAGAATTCAACATTTTTAGTGATCTATTCCTTTAAATGAAAATAAACAGGTGGAATGAAAAACTGGATGTGTGTCAAAAGAGAGTTTAAATGCAGAGTATGGCTTTGTTGCAGGACGTGTACAGTATGTGAAAATGACTAAGCAGTGATTGGGATGTAAGTGTACTCTACTGTTCTCACCGGTGAAGTGCTCTAGGAATTCCTGCTCCAGTTTCATGGCTCTGTCATAGGTCTTCCTGCCTTGCTCCTCCATCAATCTCTTATTCATCTCTCTGCGAAGGACACAGAGGACATATTACTAGTGCCAATCAGTCAAAAATAATCAAGCTGTAGCATTTATTGTGTGTTTGACAGTAAAAAAATAACATACAAAATATTCTCCACTGATTTGGGTTTCACGAACACCGCAATGGGGTAGAGCTGTGCTAACTGGAGTCGTTTGATGGCATTGCCTGAGACATCCAGGATGCAGTGCTTGCCCTTAAAGAACAATGAAAAACAGATCATCATGTGAGAAATGAGAAATGGTGCGCAATGCAAATCTGAAGGTCAGCATGATACTCTTACACAAAAATACCTTTTTTATTACTGCCATAATTTCCTTTATTACTTCCTAACAAGTTGAACTCATTCACCTTTTCTGCAACCTCTCGCACTGACTGCACGCTTGTCCCGTAGAGGTGGTTGTTATATTGGCCGGCCTCGATGAACTTGTGATCCTGAATGTCTTTTTCCATTTGTTCCCGTGAAATAACAAAATGGTAGTCTCTGCCATCAACCTCGTAGTCTCGCTTTGGTCTAGTCGTGTCTGGTCAAAGAACAGAAACGACCATAAAAACAATGCAGATGGTATGCAATTCTGCAGAAGAAATGATAAAACCACGATTATGTACTCACGGGGAACACATGATCCAAACTTATCCGGGAACTCCGAGATTAGATCATCATTGATCCGGTCTTTCATGGGTCCAAGGATAATCACTGGACGAGTATAACTCACTGTAAACCACAATAATAGCCTTACAATGGGTCCTTCCTTACAATCAATCAGTCAAGCAGAATTACACACCGACACAGTTAAATGAAGTAACATTAACCAATGTACCATAATAAAAGAAAGCCATAATGAAAGACACTCACCTTCCTGTTGCATGACAGTCTCATACGACAGGACATACTCTTCCTGTCCACCTAGTATAGACAGAAACACTGATATAAGTTCAAAAATCCTTATGTACTGTGTAAATCTGATGTTGAGTGTTCAAATGCATTTCTTTTGCATTCATTGCTATTCATTTACATTTCAAATATATTACTTGGTCACCCTATGAAAGCAGCTTACATGCTTTTGTTTTGAACAGTAGTCTCTAATTTTCACTCACTGTTCAAATGAGATTTAAGAGCCATGTAGCATTAACAAAGTTCAAGAGGTTTTTCAGACCACTCGATGTGAATGACAGGCCAGTTGCAAAACTGTTGAAAGACACAGGCTGTTCAAATGACTGTGGCATGTTATTTGAAGGTAATATTCCAGGCCATAATATGCTGTGTCCCCAGCATGATCACTAAGCAAGGTGCACAGATAACCAGCACCTGTTTTATTACCTGAAACTACCATGTAGGGCAAATCAGATAACTAGCTTATGAACTATAAAGCACTGTAGAGCAAAGTGAGCTTCTGTTGGTTAAATCAATAGTGCGTTGTAATTATCTTGGCTTTTGCTGCTGCATTTTTAAACAAGCTATATCAAGATATTTCTTTATTTGAAATATTAAATTAAACTGTTTTTGTGTCAAATGTTGGTCTTGAATAGTACACATATTTAAATTTTATGTATGCATATAACACAAAGGAAAGCTGAGGGAACAAAGGGAATTAAATGCTCAAACTCATGAAGTTTAAAAAGATGAATTCAATAACATTGTGATGAAAGGAAATAAAGGGGAACACAAACTTACGGTAACTACTTTCACTATCGCTGGCATTAGAAGTTACATGCTCTGAAACCATAAAAAGGGAAAGTGAACACCACAGACACAAAAACAAGCTTTGCAGGAATATGACAAACACAATGCTAAGATCAGTCACCAGCAGATGGCAGTGTTAAGAACCTGTGCAGGACATGACTCTGAGGCTTTGAAGCCGATCTTATTTTGCTTGGTTTATCACAAAATTGCTTCTACAAAATGAGTTTGGTAGTTTTAACTGTATGAAACATTTCAAATAATCTAATACCCTTTGAATGCATGTAAGAAACTCTCTCAAGCGGTCTTAACACAGTCATGGTGCAGTGAACATTGATGGAGAGAGGGGCTCCACTCCACCACCTAAAAGAAGTCTAGAAGTCTAAAAGAATACTAAACATCCAGGAATCATGGAAGATTGTACATAACTTTCCTTTATATCAACCATGCTAATCTCAACCCCCTCATGTTCTGTTGTGACTGTTTTCACACTACCAAATGTTCAAAAGTTTAGGGTCACTTCATTTGTTTTGTTTATTTTTTATTTTATTTTATTTTAGAAATAATACCTTTATCCAGCAAGGATACAAGGATATATTAAAATCAATTACAAATGACAGTAAAGACATTTATGTTGGATAAGAATTTTAAAAACTGCTGTTCATTTAAACTTTCCACTCCTCAAAAATAAATAAATAAATAAATAAAATAAATAAATAAAAAAAATGAAATAAAAATCTTTTTCCTCAAAAATATTAAGCAGATAAAATTTTTTAACATTTATACCAAATCAGCATATTAGAATGATTTCTGAAGGATCAAATGACACTGAAATCTGGACTGCTGAAATTTAGCTTTTCTGTCAGAAATTGATGAGATATTATATATATATATATATATATATATATATATATATATATATATATATATATACATACACACACACACATACATACAGGTGCATCTCAATAAATTAGAATGTCGTGGAAAAGTTCATTTATTTCAGTAATTCAACTCAAATTGTGAAACTTATGTATTAAATAAATTCAATGCACACAGACTGAAGTAGTTTAAGTCTTTGGTTCTTTTAATTGTGATGATTTTGGCTCACATTTAACAAAAACCTACCAATTCACCATCTCAACAAATTAAAATATGGTGACATGCCAATCAGCTAATCAACTCAAAACACCTGCAAAGGTTTCCTGAGCCTTCAAAATGGTCTCTCAGTTTGGTTCACTAGGCTACACAATCATGGGGAAGACTGCTGATCTGACAGTTGTCCAGAAGACAATCATTGACACCCTTCACAAGGAGGGTAAGCCACAAACATTCATTGCCAAAGAAACTGGCTGTTCACAGAGTGCTGTATCCAAGCATGTTAACAGAAAGTTGAGTGGAAGGAAAAAGTGTGGAAGAAAAAGATGCACAACCAACAGCCGATAGAACCGCAGCCTTATGAGGATTGTCAAGCAAAATCGATTCAAGAATTTGGGTGAACTTCACAAGGAATGGACTGAGGCTGGGGTCAAGGCATCAAGAGCCACCACACACAGACGTGTCAAGGAATTTGGCTATAGTTGTCGTATTCCTCTTGTTAAGCCACTCCTGAACCACAGACAATGTCAGAGGCGTCTTACCTGGGCTAAGGAGAAGAACTGGACTGTTGCCCAGTGGTCCAAAGTCCTCTTTTCAGATGAGAGCAAGTTTTGTATTTCATTTGGAAACCAAGGTCCTAGAGTCTGGAGGAAGGGTGGAGAAGCTCATAGCCCAAGTTGCTTGAAGTCCAGTGTTAAGACTTTCCACAGTCTGTGATGATTTGGGGTGCAATGTCATCTGCTGGTGTTGGTCCATTGTGTTTTTTGAAAACCAATGTCACTGTACCCGTTTACCAAGAAATTTTGGAGCACTTCATGCTTCCTTCTGCTGACCAGCTTTTTAAAGATGCTGATTTCATTTTCCAACAGGATTTGGCACCTGCCCACACTGACAAAAGCACTAAAAGTTGGTTAAATGACCATGCTGCTGGTGTGCTTGACTGGCCAGCAAACTCACCAGACCTGAACCCCATAGAGAATCTATGGGGTATTGTCAAGAGGAAAATGAGAAACAAGAGACCAAAAAATGCAGATGAGCTGAAGGCCACTGTCAAAGAAACCTGGGCTTCCATACCACCTCAGCAGTGCCACAAACTGATCACCTCCATGCCAAGCCGAATTGAGGCAGTAATTAAAGCAAAAGGAGCCCCTACCAAGTATTGAGTACATATACAGTAAATGAACATACTTTCCAGAAGGCCAACAATTCACTAAAAATGTTTTTTTTTATTGGTCTTATGAAGTATTCTAATTTGTTGAGATAGTGAATTGGTGGGTTTTTGTTAAATGAGAGCCAAAATCATCACAATTAAAAGAACCAAAGACTTAAACTACTTCAGTCTGTGTGCATTGAATTTATTTAATACACGAGTTTCACAATTTGAGTTGAATTACTGAAATAAATGAACTTTTCCACGACATTCTAATTTATTGAGATGCACCTGTACACACACACACACACACATATATATATATATATATATATATATATATATATATATATATATATATATATATATATATATATATATATATATAAAATGTAAAATATTAAATATTATATATAAAAATGTATATAATAAATATATTAAAATACTGTATTTTTGAGCAAATAAATGCAGTACTGATACAATAATTCTTTCAAAAACATTTAAAATATTACTGACCAAAAACATATTTTTTAAAATTATGTGCTTTTTCCCCCTTCATATTGTTTTAGCATTTCTTGATTTGACCAAGTACGTAGATATTATTGAAGATTGTTATATCACAAAGACGACATACATTTTTCAGAAACTTGTTATTGTAGTTCTAAAGAAATCAAAATAAAGAACTGAAGGGAGTGTGTATCTCAGTGTCAACATCAAACAGAACATGAGTGTTAAATTATTTCTATGGCATTATTTGCATTTGTCCCCAAAAGCACATATCAAACTCATCTCCCAAAGCAAAATTACAGCAGTAACTACATTTTTACATATTCAGAAGAAAATACAATGGTGCAAAACTTGCTCCAATGCTAAGGTGTTTTGGATGGTTTCCAAGGCATTGCCACGCAGTTGCTTACAGGCAAGTTAAAAGAGCCCACTCCCAAAGCCCTGAGATTTTTTTTTCTGCCCATTTTGTCATTCACCAGGATAAAAATAACATGTCCAATTGCTTAGTGGGGGGAATAAGTAAAGGAAAAGATGCACACCAACATTTAATACTTTGGGTTAGGCATTTGTTCAAAGCCCTAAACCCGGGGTTCCCATGGGGTTTTTGTTAGCCGAAACCCTTAGAAGTAATATATTGACTTGAAGCATCCCCTGAGATTTTGAGTTAACATTATAATTTGCATGTTCACAGTTCTCTGATGTTGGTTAACCATCACAACATCCAAAGAAACAGATAACATATCAAATCTATTTTGGTGTATGCAAATTTCCAATGTGGTTACGTTTCTTATTTTTCATATATATTTGTACAGTATATTCTTAATGAGCTATCCTTTATGATTATTTAAATGTTATGCTATATTCATATTACATATTCATATTATTGTTTTATGTTACTCATATACTCAAGTATTATTCATTTATTCTTCATTACTGTTATTTTCTTCATATTCCATTGACGAAGTATATTTTTCTTTATTTGACATATAAAATGTACATTTTGTTATGCTTAAGGGATGTTTGAACAGGATGTTGGAAACTTATTCTCTGAAGAATATTTTTTATTATATGCAAGGATGTTTGCTCAATTTGTCTTTGATTTTCTTGGTACCAAGTGTGCTTTTCTAAGAGCTAACTGGAATTTGCAGACTGATATTTGAAGATTTACAGAGCTTGCTGTTTGTGCACAAAGGATGTAAAACCACAAGTTCATCTGGTACTGTACTTTTATCTGGTATTTTTATCTGATCTTATCTATGATCCACCATTGTCATGTCACCGTGACCTCTCTTTGACTTAGAGTAACTTGGGCAAAAACATGTGCCAAGTGTGTATATATAGAAAATTCCCTGACATCTATCGATCAGACATAACATCTGGTGATGTTGGATGTAAGACTCTAGTATATGTATATTACTCCAGTTGGCTTCTGGCACAGCTTCTTATTTTCGTCTGCTCATATCAAATGCTCCAAAGGCTTTGTCTTTTGACTTCTTAAGATTGTTATACTTAAATTTAGATTATACTCTCAGGAATTTTAACAGAAAATACTCAGTATATTCAGTTTTAGATTTCGTATTAATTTGTAATCTTTTTCTATTTTTTTATTTTTCATTACTATTATTATATGTAATTTTTATCATTTATAATTTTCAATAAATAACAAATTTTACTGAAAGACTTTGCCTGCCTGGATCTCTCCATTGTTTTTGCATTATTTTTCTATTTCTAGTAAGTGTTTTATTATGGTTGTTTTAAATTTCAGTTTAAAATTATTTTATTTTATATTTTATAAAATATAATTCTTCAGCTAATGGAAACAGTTACTTTTAAGAGTGTTACAATACAAATTTTTATTTCTTAAATTCTTTACTTTCAAATGCTCAAACACTTGTTAAATCCTCAAGTTTTTATTTTAGTAGAATACTGGTTTTGTTCATTTTGGAACAAAAATGTTGGAAAATCTAAACCTGAATATAAACAAAGTGAACAATGCAACAAAATATATTTAATTAAATCTGCGCCTTTGATTTGAAAATCATGATTTCATAAGATATATCACTATTTTAGTTTTATTTCAGCTTTCAATTATGCTGCACAATTTATTTTAACGTTCCATTTGATTTAATTACTTATTAGCTTTTTAATCAACTCACAAACCCCTTGCTGTTCCCGCACAACCCTCATTTAGGAAACCCTACACCGAAGAATTAGACATAAAAATCATCACGATTTAATCAATGCATTTATAATGCAAATGTTGATAAAGGGAAAGTACACCCAAAAATTAAAATCTCCCTCACATCATTCCAAACCTGTATGACTTTCTTTCTTATGTGGAACATAAAATAAGATATTTTGAAGAATGTTTGTAACCAAACAGCTTCAGTTCCCATTGACCTCCATTGTGTTTTTAGCCCATACAATGTAAGTCAATGGTTTCGTTACCAACATTCTTCAAAATATCCTATGTTCTGCAGAAGAAACAAATGCATACAGGTTTAGAAAGACATATTTTTGGGTGAACCATCACTTTAAGCAATACTCTAGATGAGTTGGAGGACAGAATTTACTGCCACAATAAATCCTGTTGTATTACTGTCACAGTTAAACATGTTTCCATCCTGTTGTAAAACAACATATAAATTATGCCAATTCTATAAATGAGTAAATTATGACAGAAAATTCATTTTTGATTGAACTATCCCTTTAAGAGCAGCAGAATTAACATGTTAAGGACATAATGGACAACAAAGGACCTGAACATAGCACTGCTCTGCAAAGCTTGTGTTTTATAGCCATCTAGATACAACACAGGCTGCAGACGCAACACAATTCTAACCAAACATCACCGCTAAATGTGCAAGACAGATTTATGGGGAACGAAGGAAGTTTGGTAGGGCCAGTGGGGTACTGTAGGTCTGCTGTTGCCTTTGTGGACTTACTCAAGCCTTTGTCGTCACTCAGGTCCTGTAGAGCAGTCGGCAGAGAGCACGGAACAAGAGAAAACCACAAAAATAACAATGATTACTGGAACAACACATCACGTCTTACCGATGAACATTGATCCTGCCTTGCAACAAACCCAGATATGGAGACTTCGATGGTTTTCAAAGGATATTCGGTTTCTAAATTACCTCACAATGATTTACAATATTAGAGATCAACCAAATTTGCCGTAATGTTTAGGGTTGTTGCAGAAGCAAGAGTTTTGTTCAGCAGTGTTGGGGTTGCCGCGTGTGGCGCTACCCTGCCCTGTACACGGCTAATGTACTTACGGTCCACATCGCTTGTTTCCTGTTCGCAGGGGTCCTTGTTCTTGTAGAAAGGGAATTTTCGCGAAAAGAGGTTCTTTTTACGCTTGTCATTGAGTGACTGCTGGGAAGGAGGAGAGGGAGGGATGGAGGTGAGGGGAGAACAAAAAATGAAAAACAGATGGAATGGTGTTGGGTGTCTAGTTGAAGTATGAACAAATGCCCAACTTAACAGATGCCCATGTTACTGACTCTATAGCCACCGCCATCCAATAAAATGATGCTGGAATGACAAAAATCACTAATGTGAGAACTTATAAATAGATATGAAACCAGATCTTGGTTTGGAGATGGCAACAGACACAGTAGAGTTTATGAGGGATTACCGAACATCAGATAAATTTAAAGAGTAGTTACCACAACCAAGGTTAGCAAGGTGGGTTTATAGCACAAAT
>CM077236.1:19380699-19438199 GCA_039654775.1 Spinibarbus caldwelli | reverse complement strand
ACTTCACTACTTTGTTAGAATTTACACTTGCCAGCTGTTAGTAATCTTATGTGAGAACATTTTTGGCTTTGGAAAAGTCACACAAGACAAAGGTGCAACAAAATCTTTCTAATGCTGAACATCTTGTTAGCACTTTTCATCTCAAATTAGCATAAAATAACAATGTTTCAAAATAGGCTACAAGGCGTGTTCAAAATGTTTTCTGATTTCTGTCAAATTAAGGTTATGTCAGCAAGACTGCAAGTAAATGAAATTAAACTTACATTTACATAAAAGGCCCATTTATTATGTATTAGTCTATAAACAGCTGCTTTTTAAAGGCATTAAAAGCCTGTTTGTGTCAAGCCATACATGGTAAATATTTGAGCAGCAAACACTTACCCCTTTGTCTCGAGACTTGGAGTTGAATTTAACCGTCTTTAACCTGGCTCTTTCTTTTCTCTCCACCCTGAAGAGGAAGGAGACAAAGACATTAGGACAAGTATTTTCACTGTTAATACACAACATCTATCCTGAGTTCATTATGTACATGTGTATAAACTAAAAAAAAAAAAGGTATGTTGAGAAATGTATGAAGCTCAAAAACATTTTTGCAAGGATAAAGATATTGTAGTAAGAAACAATTGTCTTGAAAAGGAATAAACGTGGCGTATGTAATATATTTGTCCCCATATTATCCTTAAAATACATGTTTTTATGTTTGAATGGTAACACTCACAAGACGCTGATCTGACATGCTTCTTAGAGAGAGTTTATGTAAGACATTTTGTTACAAAAACCGTGCTTTAAAGGATCTAGATGACATCTAACCTCCAAAATCCAAATATGTTGAAGTATCACGAAATATGATGCAGATCAGAAACTTTCACCAAGAGAAATCCCAACTTGTTTCTAAAAATACAGAGCATTGCTGGCAAGCGTCATCAGTAGGGAGACGAGCGAGGCAAATTTTTAGAACGAGGTGAGAAGTCAATTATCAAGTTTCAATCAGCATACAGTTGGGTGGAGAGAATGAGAGAGAAACTCACAGCATCACACATCAGTGCTGAAATATAAGGCTCTAATTAGACATGGGTGACAGTAAACCCATGACTTTGGTAAAAATAGGGTAGATTTGTTTGCATCTTTGTATTCTAAATACAATTGAATTATTTTTGTCAAACGTTTGTATGTAACTCACTTATAACATCTCATATTTCATTTCAAGCATTCTGTCAGTTAGTAACCAAGTACACTAAGTTTTGATAAAACATTGAAAATATTGAAAGCTTTTAAGATTATTTGACTCTTTGTTTAAAGCCTGGGACTGTGACTAATGTAAAACTAAAGCTATACATAAAATTAATTTAAAAGCAGCAAAAATAAATAATGAAGGCATAGAACTCTCTAAGCAGACTTACAAAAAATAAATAAATAAATCGATTAGTTACAAAATAAAATAAAAAATAAAACCCCTGGGACATAAAAGAAAGTGCTTTTGATTGAAGAAGCATCTCTTTCTGCTGAGTCAAGTTAAAACCTTCATCACACAGAGAGTAGAGTTACTTTTACTTCAGCTTTCACTTATGTAAGCATATATAGTCTCAAATATGATAATGTTTTAGATGCCATTGTGCAGATGTGTGTGCTCATTGCTCACTATTATAAATTACAACGAATAATGCATGGTAATTAAACCAAAATGAAGAAAGGCAGTGAACTGAAATGGAAATTGTGGCATTGTGAAAGAAACATTAGTGGAAAGACTATGAGTTGTGGGTAAAGTGGCATTAAACACACAATTGCGTTTAACTGAGAGGGTTAACTGAAAGAGGGTTAACTGAACTATATTTCTACAGGACAGTGTGCTCTGGAATGCATGGGGGCACAGCCTACCTCTTCTTGCTGGGAATGACGCCCATCTCCTCCATCTCGCCATCTGGAGTCACATGTCGTGCTTGCCACCACTCCTCGTCCGAAGCATTCAGGACATGCAGGATGTCGCCAAAGTGGAAGTTCAGCCCCTGACTGGGCAGGCCAGAGTCTTTCGTTATGTCATAATCAAAAAGGGCTCTGGAGGAGTGAGAATATAATAAGAATTATTTTTCAGAGAAGAAAAAAATAAAATGGCTGAAAAATTACAAATTCAAGCTCTAGTAATATGATTAAATGGCTTATCACTTTTGACCAACAGGTGGCGCTGTAATCAAATTATATTGGTGTGTTCTGTGTGAGGTGACAATGGCACACACAAAGTTCGTTGACATGATGTCAAAGCTTTGCAGAGATATAGCCTCAGAGTCATTTTGGCACCATGCCTAAAATTTGTAGCAGCGCTGTACAAAAACAGTTTCGTCTATCGGCACGAAATCCATTACTTTTTGTCAGCACAGTCTGAAGATGATCTGAATCGATTTTGGTGAAAATCGGACCAACGGTCGAGGAGGAGTTCGAAAAAGTAGGTTTTCAACATAAATCAAAATGGCAGACAGGAAGTTCGGCTTACTATGGTATATTTGGTATGTGTGTTGTCAGCATGACCAAAGGAATATTTTGAGCCCAGTTTCATTACAATAGGCTAATGCAATCAGAAGTTATGAGCATTTTTGAAAATTTCATAATTAATGAATGGTTTATTACTCTTGACCAATAGGTGGCGCTGTTACCAAACTGATGTGCATGGTCAGTTTGAAGTGATAATGGCACATACAAAGTTTGGTGTAAATATGTCAAAGCTTTACAGAGATACAGCCTCAGATGCAGTTTGGCATCTTTCCAGCAAATCTGTTTATGCGTTAAACGTTTAATCCATAACTTTTTGCCAGCTAGATCTGAAGATGATCCGAGTCAAATTTGGTGAAAATCGGACTAACGGTCTAGGAGGAGTTCGAAAAAGTAGGTTTTCAACATGAATCAAAATGGCAGACAGGAAGTTGAGCCAATATTGGCAAAATTGGTATCAGTGTTCTCAGCATGACCCAAGGAATCTATCAACATCAGTCTCATTACAATAGGCTAATGTAAGCAAAAGTTAGTAGCATTTTTAGAAATTTCATTTCACTTTTGACCACAAGGTGGTGCTGCCCCCAAACTTTTTGAGTACCATCAGGGCATGGTGCCGAAGACACATACTGAGTTTCGTAATGATACGCTAATGCGTTCGTAAAATACAGCATTTTAGTACAAAATTCAAAATGGTTGACGCCCAAAATGGCTGACATGAGACAATTGGGTATCATTCGACTTGGCATGATGCACCGAATCTAAAGAGACCAGTTTTGTGAATTTTGGCCACAGCATTCAGAAGTTATAAGCAAAAATATGCATTTCTCATATCTCTTGACCACTAGGCGGCACAGCGCTGAAACACAGCAGGTAGTCTCAGGTCATGCTTGTTATAACACCAAGTTTGGTCTCAATATGCCAAACTGTTGCAAAGATATAGCCTCAGATCCATTTTTGCATGCTTTTCGTAGAATTTGTTCGCTCATTATTCGAGAACGGTTTTGGAGTTCATTCAACTTGGCATGAGCCAAGGATTCAGAGGAAAAACTTTTCATTTCAAATGCAGAATTTTCCTTCTGTGACTTACGGTTCAAAAGTTATTAGCATAAACATGAGTGAAATTTTGGACAAGTGGTGGCGCTAGAGTGTTTGAGTTAGAGACTCCAAATTTGCTATGGTTAATATTGAGACTGTCCTCTATCAGTGTGCCTAATTTCACAACTTTCCCGCAAGCGGTTCTATGGGCTGCCATAGACTTAAGAGCAGAAGAAGAAGAAGAATACCGCCAATGGAGACAATAGGTGCCATCGCACCTTCGGTGCTTGGCCCCTAATTAACATTATGAAATATATAAAAACAAAATAAAATAATAATAACAATAATTATTACTAATACATAATGACTATATATAAAACTCCCACATAAAAATTTGTATAATGTTACTCTTAAAAATATCCTACTGAAATTTTAGTCAAAAACTTGACATTTCAAGTGGAATATTTCTAATTTGTGTCATTTCTGTGCCACTAGCATCACCAAACAGAAATCGCAAAAATATTTTAAAATATGTTTTTGCTTTTCTAACACTCTCCCCCATTTTCCATTGGTATAACAAACTGATAGTCCCGCCCAAAACTCATGCTATTGGTTGTGCTAATGCTGCAAAGTTTGACTGGTCTGGATGTTCAAACAAAAAGCATCTTTTGATTTCGCCAAGGAATTTACATTTCTAAGGTTTAGTTTATATTAAGCTAGAATAGGAAAATGTTTTTTTTTTTTTTTTTTTTTAAAAAAGCACTTCAGTTTTAGAGATGCAGTAGCAAGAACAGCCTTTATTTTAAAGGTCAGAGGGAAGGTAAAAATGGGGCATGTCAAACAAAATTATGATTTTCAGGGGGAGAATGAAACCTTTTCTTTAAAAAAAAAAAAGAACAATAAATCAGACAGACACAACAGCAAGAAAAGCCTCTAGACTGTGCATACATGAGATTCTATAAATATTAAACAACCATAAAGACAAATGAAACCATTCTCTAATGCCAAAGTTATTTTATACATATTACAAAGCCGAACTCATTTGTCTACAGACAGATTCCCTGAGATGTTAAGTAGGCCACTGCTGTTCTGTGTATGTGTGCATGTGCATTTAAGAGAACTGGAGCTGAAGTAACTAGCTGTCCAAGCTCTTGACTAGCTTATCTCTGTTTCCTCATCAATAATGAAGGAGGAGGAAGCCAGGGCATCTGAGAAGCTTATGGGGCTTTAAGGAACATACAGACACCAAAGCCTTCTTTAACCCTTAAAAGCACATAAAGAACCCTTATTTAAGCCTTCAGCAAATGATGCAGATGTTTTCTGTGCTGTCTTAATCTGCTTAGAGGTGTAATAGGTTACATTTGTATCATTGTACAGCTGAAACAGAGACCTTCAGTCATTATATTAAACAGCTGGCAGACCGAAGATTAAAAGCTCAATCTGTGTAGATATGAGGTTTTAATAAAAAAAAAAATAATAGTAATATCAGATCATAAAACTGGTGTCTCTTTCAGAAAGGTCAAAATTATATTAGTGTTTTGACAGCCAGTAGAACAATTAAATATTTTTAAATGCATTTACTAGACACTTACTAGGTTCCGTGAGTCATGAAGAAGGACTAAATACATAAGTTCTTAGCACTACATGTTCTACATGTCACCAGTGGCCTAGTAAACCTTGACTTAGTCTCACAAACATGCTGTGGGAAATATAAAGCCAAAGGTGACTGCAGTTCTACCTACATCCTTGCGTGATTTGAAGCGTCCATCAAAACAAGCTACAGTATGTTGACATCGCCACAACAGCTTGTGTTAGTATACATCTTTCAGAAACAGTTTGCAATAAACCAAACTAGAGCAAACAGCCCCCCTGCAAAATGCACTTTAGAGGCAGGGTATTTATGGAAGCGCTTCTTACTTTTCATTTCCATCACTGTTTGTTTTCATTAATCATTCATTATATACACTTACTATGTAAAACTTTCTGCTGTATGTCCTTCAGTTCATTTTAGTTTAGATTTCCTGTCACTTAAAATAATGCTATTTTTCTTATGATAACCAATTGGACTAATATTTTTCAGAACACATACATAGAGGGACAACATCTTATGGGTTGAGCAGAATGTGACCTACACAGCTGAAAAATCACATTAGGTTTTAAATCAGTGAATACCGCATGCATTTGTAGAGAATCCAGTGCCCAGGGGCTTTCGAATCCTCAAAATGTCAAAGCTGTTCTTATTAAAACATAAGAGCAGGAACCTGAGAGCTAAAGAATAAAGTCAAACAAAAGACACATAAGAGCAAAACTTCAGGAACGGTTTTACATAATCCTGATCATCTATTGCTTTACGTCTAACTGCTACCGTTGTGCTAGGCTATGAGCAACGGGAATCCGTGAACACAGGAAGGTAAAAAGACTTTCTCTAAAAACATGGCAAACTTTAAGTCAATACAGAGCCCTTCATGTCTTGCCTCAGTGTTACTGCCTGGAATTATGTGATTCAATCTACTGTGTAACCACTGGCCTGAATGTTCTGAAAGCAACAAAAAACACAGGCTCACTTCAGAGAATGACATTCACATAAGGGGCAGTCTATGACGCATTCAGCAGCAGACAAAACAATATACATTAAAAAAATAACAATACAAGGAGATGGCTGGTCAAATATTAAAGGGATAGTTCACCCAAAAATGGGTGACTTTGTTTCTTCAGTAGAACACAAACGAAGACTTTTAACTCAAACCGTTGCAGTCTGTCAGTCATATAATGGCAGTCAATGGGCTCCATGGCTTTGAGAGAAAAAAAAAAAAAAAAACATACACAGACAAAGCCAAATTAAACCCCTGCGGCTCGTGACGATACATTGAGGTCTACAGACACGAAAACAATCGGTCTGTGCAAGCAACTGAACAGTATTTATATGTTTTTTTTTACCTCTGATCCTCTACAATATCCAACTGTTCTGAGCGCATTCTCAGCAACAGCGCAACAGCCGGCACGTGACGCGTCTTCTTCTTCTTGCTTTACAGCGGATCGCAGACTTGTAAGTGCATTACCACCACCTATCTCTCAAATGGACCACTGACACACTATCTACAATCTCAATTAGGAGTGTCAATGGTCCATTTGAGAGATTGGTGGCGGTAATGCACTTATAAGTCTGCGATCCGCCGTAAAGCAAGAAGAAGAAGACGACGACGTGTCACCGGCTGTTGTGAACGTGCTCAGTTGGACATTGCAGTGGATTAGAGGTAAAAAACGATAGAAATACTGTTCAGTTTCTTGCACAGACTGATCGTTTCGTGTCTTTAGACCTCAATGTATCGTCCGAGCCGCAGGATTTAATTTGGTTTTATCTGTGGATGTTTTTTTTGACTCTCAAAGCCGTGGAGCCCATTGACTGCCATTATATGACTGACAGACTGCAACGGTTTGAGTTAAAAATCTTCGTTTGTGTTCTACTGAAGAAACAAACTCACCTACATCTTGGATGCCCTGGGGGTAAGCAGATAAACATCAAATTTTCATTTTTGGGTGAACTATCCCTGTAATGAAAGCCATAACAAGATGACCAATTTTAGCAAGGATTTTAGAGACGGATTGTGAACTATGTTAATATTTAATACTTATTTATAGAAATTACACCCCATTGTGTCTATGTATGAAGCCATCAGTGAAAATGCTTTTATTTTGCATTATTATACATTTTTCAAATCACACATTATATTACCAGCAAGATATTTTGCGTGAAAAGTTTTGTTTTGTTTTTAAAAATAAAATACAAAAATGGATCTTAAATCTTAGATTTTAGATATAAAATAATAAAATAATTGTATGTATACAGAATATACAGTAAAACTATGTACTACATACTATGCAAAGTGCTTTTTTGCAGAAGTGCCACAGTCCTGTGTTGATCTCGGAGGATTAAGGATCTAAGCATGTTTGGAAGATCAAATGTAACTAGTGGTGATTAGTAAAAGCTCACCTGACATACAGGGTCCTCTTCTGACTAGTCCGCAATGAGCCGGAGCCTGAACTAATACTGCTGTTCATCATCTGCTCCCGTAGATCATGGATTTTGGCTTCAAATCGACTGTACTCTGTTGGAAACACAGAAAACAACATTACACATGCTGTCCTGCAGAGAAGAGATAAACAAGGGAAAAAAAAACCTCAAACACCTAGAGCCTCAGGGTGGATCGGTAATATCGATGGAGATGGAGGGAAGAAAGTCAGACAGAAAGAGAGGGACATATATAAAGATGATGTGTGGTTTAGAGCATTTGGAGAAAGTATAGGATCTCGGTTTAAGGTCTGTCAAGTGTGTGTTGCAAATGCATAAAAACTAAATAGCAGACAGATGCATCAACATACGCACAGCTGTGCAAGCCGTAAAGTGGTAGAGAGGACGGATATAGTCCGATATGTTGGAGAAATCTTATTTAATGAGATAGATCCGTTGAATTCATCATCCATTCCCAGGACTCAAACTGCGTGAGGAAGGTTTGCTCACGCTAGACTGTAACAGTGAAAAGCTTCATGAATTATTCAGTGGTTTAACCCACTTAACGCTCCTGCTCTTTCCCTATGTTTGACCTTAAGAGAACGCAAGACAGACATTCAAGCTATAGAACCAGAAATGCTGACATTATAGCCCGATAAAGACCTCACGACAGGTTTGAATCATCAAGAAAGTCTTACTTTGAAGTAAAAGTCAAGGAGACAACTCAAAAAAAAAAAAAAAAAAAAAATCTTTTAACCAAGTCTGTTAAATATCCTCTGTAAAAAACAAAATCCTCAAACCTTAAAAACCTCATGAAAAATACAACCATTACATTATGCCACATACACAACACTCAAACATTCAATGCACAATAAAACACTAACTCTTGCTACAAATTAATGTTCAATTAAGTTAAAATGAAAACAGCATACTTACAAGCTCTTTTCTCAGAGCCGCGCAGGAGTCTACAGTGAGCGAAAGTTTCCGAGCGTTTTTCTCCGTGTCTCTCTCTACCGCTCCATGTGGGAGTTCAATTGTGTTGTGGTGCTGAAGGACAGCTCCAAATCACACACAGCTGCCCTCCGTGCGCGAATGTGTGTTTGAGCGCGTGTATGTGTGCGTAACTTGCCTTAGTTGGAGGCTTCCACGCAAAGCTTCTCTGAGCACCTACAGCACAGCAACATAACAGATGCTAATGGACTAAACAGTGCTTGAATTGCTCACTCACCCCTCCCCTCTCTCTCTCTCTCTCTTTCTCTTCTAGTTGAAGTCACAGCCCTAACCCATGTTAGCTTGTTTAGCACAAAACCGCACATTTATTTCACCAAGCAAAACAAAGGAAGTAAATGAACAGAGTGAACTAACAACAGGAGAAATAGTAGTGTACTGAGGCGTATGATGATGTTTGTATCATTTTGATGACCACTGCCATTGCCTTCCAAAAAAAGTGCCAGATTTACTAAACAGGGCAAATTAGTGAGGACTACGATCCCATGAAATTTAATTTCAAATTAAAGAACACGAAGCAGCCAGATCATGTAATCTACCAAGAGCAACGCAACTTAGCTACTATCGCAGCCACGTCAAGCGCAAAATATATTAAAATATATATATTAAGACATGCTTTTGGTGCATTGAATAATGGTAAATTGACTACAGCAAATCTTTGTAAATCAATTTGCAGGTTTCATTGAAATACTCTCCTCCCATTAATTTTGCATATGCAATAGAATCTCCTATAAATGCATATGTATTATCGTCAGCTGCTAAATAACTGCGTCCATGCTTTGCATGGCTAATTTGTCACTACGTGTCATTAGTAAATCCTGTAGTAGTTTTTAAATGGGTTTGTGCTTGCACAAGCTATTAGTAAATCTATGTGGAGTATTTTTATGTGTGTATTTTCATGGAATATTTTAGAGACAAACCAACTAACAATCTCACATCATAAAATTGATCAAATCCATTACTAATATTTACTGATATTACTATTGTTTTCTCACCAAAATGTGTGTCACTTCTTTTTTAACAGAATAGAAAGTGATATTAAGGACACAGGAAAATCAGTATTTCCACAAATGGTTGGGTGAAATTTTTTGACTGGAGAGGAAGAAATTCAGAAAGACCTTGAATATTACATAACTGAAAAAAAAAAAAAACCAATACATGGGGGGGGGGGACCCTAAAATAAGAGTGAAATTCTTTAAAGTTCACTCCATGTACAAAATAATAGGAGCGACCAACACACACTGAAGTAAAAGTCTGTAAAACACTAGATTTTATTTTGGGCTGAGCATCACTATCTCTATCTACACGTGTTCCTGTATTGCTGGAGATACTGTATCTTCTGATAACTCAACATGGAAATTTCATAAGTACTGTAAAACATTTAAATTATCTTCACTAAATGATCTCTCTGTCTTGTTTTCTCTCTGAATTCACATCTTCCCTTGGTAGATAAACATAAGACAATGAGACATAATGGATGCGAGTAAGTCTCTGGTGATGAACAAAAGTCTATAATTAGATATAGCAGAAATGCAAAGTCATTCATAATGAAAACTGGAGAACATTCATGGCTTCTCGCAGAGTCCATGCAGATGAAACAACAGGAAACTAAATGCTAGTACCCCCAGGATTACATTGGTTTGAATGAATAGTTTAATGAGAGTAATGATGCATGTGCTGCCATAGAACAGTGAAAGGCTTTAATGTTATCAGGAATTCAGAATGTTCTCGTCATCAATTCTGTGTCAAACAACAAAACAATTAAGCGGCTGTCAGAAAGCTCGAAAAGGAAGGAGGCAGAGAGAGGAAATAATATGCTTTGAGTCACGTTTCAAAAGAATGAATGTTGGATGAATAATCATTAGGAGCTTTTATATTTAGAAATGGCATTAAGACACAATGGCCAAAGCTAAATCAACTGATTTGAAGTATCATTATAACAAATGTACAAGCTCCAAAGTTTAACACTTCCTTTATTAGATAAATAATATAGCTAAGCCAATAATTATTTCACGTCATGCCTTGGAAATGATACATGGCCAAAATTCTGTACTATATATTGTACAGTGCATAAACAAACTAACAAAGCACTAAAAACTTAAATCAGTCTTTTTACTGGTTCAAGTGAACTTTGGTAATACATAGGCCGTTTCTCAATACCAAGTACGCAAAGTTCGGACTTGCGTTCTCGGTAGTTCGGACTTTGCAAGTTCGACTCGGGAGTGTGAACTCCTGAGGACAGGAGAACACAAGTCTGGTAATTCTGCAAATGGAACAGCAGCGTACTTGATAACGTCAGTCAGCTCGCCTAAGTTATCTACACTGTATTACAATATGACAAAATACGGTATCAAAAACCACTGCCTCTTTTTGTTTTCATGTAAACACATTAATAGCCGCAAAAATGTAGTTCAGGGAACGTACATACATTACAGTGAAACAAAATATTATATCAAATAGCGTTGCCTCTTTTCTGTTTCATTTAAAATATTAATAGCCATAAAAATGTGGTTCATGCAATGCCTACACGCATTGCAATAAAACGAAATGATATCAAACACCACTGCCTTTTCGCTTTCTTCAAAATATAAAACACAACCCTCTTTTCGTTTTCATTTTAAAAATATAAAACATTAAAATGTGGTTTAGGTAATATGTACACATATACTCAGATTCACTGTATGTATAATAAAATGAAATATGACAAGCACAACTCTGCCTTTTTTTGTTAAATGTCAGTTTTAATGAACAATAATAGCCATTATAAAAGTATAAGTATAAAGCATAAGAGATTTATGTAATAGGAAATAAAGACAAAAGCAAACAATTCAGTCACGTTAAAGTAAGCGCTGTATTATGATTAATAAATAAATAATTTATGAAACATAACTTTGTGCTCAGCCAAAATGATATGACCTGGAAGAAATAATAGATTCATGAGACCAAAGATTGCCTGTTAGATATACCCAAAACGAATTTTACCTCATTTTTAACCATTACAGAGACATCAGAGCCAGCAGCAAATGTCAGAAGGACTAGCCGCAGTGAGGCTGCTCTCAGCGGATACATGAGCACTGAGTGCCCACTGATCGCGTGGAGCTCGCGTCTCCGAAATCGGCGAAACAAATTTTCAAATAGGCGCTCTCTTTATAAATAAACCGCAGATTACAGTTTTAAACAACTACATTCTCGCCTGAAATACTCTTAGAGCGGCATTTCATGACACAATAACAGTAATATTTTGAAAATTTTTGTGATTTCCCCCTCCGCCATTAACGCTCGCTGATTGGTGCGAAATGCATTCTGGGATGAAGAACTGCCTCAAGTTTGCACAAGTCACCTCTGGATACATCCTTGATAAAAGGGGCGGAGCAAGAACACATCCAGGGATTTTAACTGTACTTGGCTAGATGAGAACTTTGAATTGGAACAGTACTTGGATGACTACTGATGACGTTTCACAAGTCCACAAGAACACAAGTACAGACAAGAACGCATATTGAGAAACGGCCATAATGACAATGGATAGTCATTCAGAGAATTGCTTAAAGGGGTCCTATTATGCTCTTTTACAAAGTCTTGATTTTGTTTTGGGGGTGTACTAGAACATGCTCTCATGCTTGGTGGTTCGAAAATCGCATTATTTTTCACATAATTTAGATTATTACAATACCTTCCTCCCAAGCCTGGCACAAATGGCTCGATTAGTTCCGGGTTTGATGACGAAAAAACGAAATGTGTTGTGATTGGTTAGCTGTCCCTGTGCGTTGTGACTGGCGAACAGCTTAGACGGTGTTTCAGTACTGCCCTGCCCCTTGCCAAAACAGCAAGTTCGTCAATATTGCCAAATCAATTCAGACCCTGAGAATACTGAACAAGAGGATCACGCAGAACCTGTGCACGCACGGATATTGCAAGATATATTAAAGTGGTAACGATATTGTTGTTGTTTTTTTTGGCTAAATCACGTTTTAGATAGGATGTCAACAACAGCTTAAAAATAACTGCATTTACTATGTACAGAGTACAACGGTACACATTAAGTGCAACAGTAATGTGTATTATGTTTATTGTTCTTTAAATCTAACATTATACAGTTGAATTTATTTATACCATAGTCCCACAGAGTTACACTATTTGTGGCGGCATATATATGCTAATTAATTCTCTGCCAGCGAGAGGCGCTGTTGGAGCGGGAGAGAGCGAGGGTTCCCTGGTAACGTTGTAAACAAAGCAGAACTTCGCTCACAAACACTGCTTTATCAGACATTACATGCAAGATGAAATGAAAATGACATCCAAAATTTTCTGAAGACAGCCGGTTTCCATCAGAAATACAGTGATATAAAAAAACCCGCACAGGGTTTCGACTTTGAAACGTGCATTCAAATTTCCGGAGGCGGGATTTATTTTAATGATATTCTAATGGGCCAGTTTGTGATGTCACAAATACAGGAAAACAACTTTGCAGTCCAAACGAGCCGTTCGTTGTAGTTCTTGAAAAGGGATTTTTTAAAAACTAAATATCTCCCTTTGAGATTTGTAACTTTGTAGATCTTTTTTATGCCCAAGCATACACACTACACACTGACTAAAATTCAAAAAGTGAAAAAGCATAATAGGACCCCTTTAAGATCACATTTAACCGTGTTATTAAACTATTAATGTTTGTAAGATTAACTTAAAGTGAGTTTTAGATGATGGCAAAGGTAACAAATGTAAAAAATCTAATCTTTCTGCCAATAACTGACAGGGTACAGATATAATATGCTGTGCATCCATAATGAAGAGTTTCAGCAAAATACTGGCACTGATTCTTAAAAAACACCAAATATCAGCAGTGTGACTTTAAAAATATCTAAAAAAAAAATGTTTGGGCATGGATCACTTTCTTTCAATAGTGCTATGTAGACAGAATAAGCATTCACAAAATTTTATGAGTCATCAAATCAAAATAAGACAGCTACGATCTCATGAATATGTGAATTTTAACAAGGTGCGAGAGAGGATTTAGTCTTTGTTAATCTGACTGAGTTTGTCGTCATAGTGTGCGGCACTAATGTATGTGGCTAAAGCACTTTCAGTTAATACATAATATTGACTGATACTTTAAGGCATTAAAGGAAGTTTAACTCATTTTTGACACAAGCAGAGTAAAACCAGAGTAAAAATAGAATTGCTACATGCCATCTAAGCATTACAGTGCAGCTAGATCTTGCAAGAAAAGCAAGCAACCTGGTCTGACTAAAGCAATATAACTATTTATAATATATTAATTATTATTCTACTATGCACACAAAATATAAAGTACATTTCCACATTACTGAGGTAGAGGGAGGGTGTTGGAAAGACATAATTATAGAAATTAATATCTAATAAATGCCCAAAGTTGCTTATAATAAAAAGAAATGGCAAAATTGAAGTATTTTTTATTATTATTATATATATATATATATATATATATATATATAGGATTGGAAAGATCTGAGTCAAACACTGTTTTCATTCTGTGTGGTCCCACTGAAAGTAAAAAGTGTTTGTTTCTATGTTTGTTGAGGTAAGTGAAATGGGTAAATTTCTCCTTAATTCTGTAAATAACTGGAGGGCATGTCACTGAAGCGGGACTTGTGCTTAGCCCAGCTGTGTGTGTGTGTGTGTGTGTGTGTGTGTGTGTGTGTGTGTGTGTGTGTCAGACACTGATGTCTTTAAGCTCCAGCACAGATCCTCAGAGCCGTTAAATCCCTCTGATCAAAGCAGTCTGGCCCTAAGGGTTTCATTTCCTATCCAAACACCACCAACAGTGTACATTTAATGCCATTTGTTTCTCATGTCAAAAAATGGAGGCTCTGGAATGACTGCGTTGCAGTTAAATCATTACACCACAACATCTGTTCTTTAGTTCGATATCTAAAGCATCCTCTGGTTATTGCACTTAATGGAAAACACCACGCAGCATTGACATTCACTATGAGAAGCCCTGGAGAGTTGACAAGGTCCTCCCTCAGCAGTTCTTCAGCAGCCATTGGTCAAAGTGAGTGCTGCATCTGTGCTTTCCGACGCTTTATTATGCATGTTGTCACACACTGCATATGGAGAGCAGAGGGAGTTGGATCTAATCTCAGCTCATTCTCCCCACAGGGAGCTGCCTGAACCCTGCTCGCACCTGTGACCGCCTGATTGGGCACAACCAATCTCCATCTTGCTGACTGAATACTGGGCAGAAGAGCATGTTGATGAGATGTCTGGCATGGAAAAGGGATGACAACATACAGATTCACGTGGAGGTCGATCATTTCTCTGTAGCAACTATAAACGTGTAACTTTCAATGCAGTAGCTTCACTGCTGGTCACGTGTGTTTCAAAATTGGGTTGAATATTACAGCTGGACTGCATCTTAAATACAATTTATGATCAAATGTTGGGGGGGAAAAAAACGATTATATTGACATAATGCAGTATTGAAACCCTCCACATCTATATTTGAACAGAAAGCAGAGATGAGGCTTTGCAAACTGACACCTGCACTGTAACTCAAGATGATGATGACAGTAGGTGGGCTTTTTTTTTTTTTTTTTGGAAAGCTACACTGACTCATCAACAACTATTAGGGAAGATATAATTTAAAAAAAATTTTAAACAAACATTTGGGTAAATCAAATGGGTAAATCTCAAACATGTCAAAACATGTCCATGTAATATTTCAAAACAAAAACAAAAAAGAGGAATGAGAAATTACATTTTGTATAAAGAAAAAAGTTAAACTTTTTGGTAAAACGTGTTTTAGCATGTTGCTAACATTCTTTAACATTTTAAAATGTTAGAAATAAGTTAACATTTCTCTAGCATTTCTCTACCTGCTATTATATTTTAACAAGACATTGACATCTTGTTAGCATGTTTTAACAATGCTAGTACATTTAGCTAACATGTTTTAGCACTTGCTAACATGTTTTAACGTGGCTAGCATGTTTCAGAACACTGACAGGCCAACATATAAATAAATAAATATTATATCAATTGTGAAGTATGTTAGATGAATTTAACCAAAAGTAAAAGGTATAATTTAAAGAAAACTGGAAAAACCTAATGAACATTTATCTTTTTAATTTAAAAAAAAAAAGTGAAATGAAACCGAAACAACCCAAAATAAATGTTTGGACAAATATTGATTAGCAGCCAGAAAGCATGTCCCTTATGAAAATGAACCATGGTTTTATTATAGTAAAAGTGTAGTAACCATGTTTTTTTGGTGTATTAATTACCATTTGTATAACTACAGTTTTACTACAAATTCAATGGTTAAACTATGGTTAGTGTAGCAACACCATGATTAATTTTTGGTAACCATTGTTTAACTGTAGTAACCATGGTTTTTTTTTTGGTCTTTGTTGTAAAAAACATGGTTAATTTTCATAAGGGGTTGTTTGCAGTTGCTTATAAATTTAAAATCAACAAGTAAAGAGCAGGTCAGGTACCGAGGAGCTCAGATTCGAAGTGCTTTCTTCTGTTTCTCTGCAGTCTATGCTGCGTGATGAAGAGAGCGGATTGTGGAACATTCTCCTAGTGAAAGCCAAGGTAAAGCACAGAGCTGCTCTGTGCTGGCCGTGAACGGAGGAGCGTGATGAGTACAGGAAGCTAGGCTCAGGAGCCACGCTAAGACAACAGCTTTCACCAAACAGAGAAGATGCTACATAAACACACATACGCTCGCTAGGGGTGTGAAAGGAGCTCGGATCACACATACACACACAGACCTGTTCAGAAGCTTAATTTAGACCCTCTCAGACTATCTCCAGCCAAAACTCTGAGGGTCATCACTACCCCATTGGTATTTTAATAAACACTGCAGCCAGGCCTGCCGAGCCGAAGGAAAGAATGGCCAGGCTGGACTCTACTCCTCAGGGTGAGGAAGCCGCTATGAGTCACGACCACAACACCATACAGCGAGACTGTGAACATTATCACTTACATGTACATGAAAACATTATCCTTATTTCAAAACTTTGGGGTCAGTAAGATTTTTTTTAAAAGAAATTGAGACTTTTATTCAGCCGTGATGCATTCAACTGATCAAAAGGGAAAGTAAAGACATTTATTATAATAGTCCAAAAGATTTTTTCAAATAAATGCTAATAAATTTCTATTTTAAATGAAAGAATCCTGAAAAAATATATTCCAGTATTCCAGTTCCCATAAAAAAAATTATTAAGTTTAATCAGAACCATAATAATAATAATAATTTTTTTAAACACTAAATCAGCATATCAGAATGATTTCTGAAGGATCATGTGAAACCGAAGTTTAGAGAAGTGGCTGTTAAAAATTCACATTTGGCATTACAGAAAAAGTAAAAATGTAAACTATATAATCAAAATTTAAAAAATAATAACATTTCACAATATTACTGTGTATACTGTATTTTATCAAATAAATAAATCAAGTCCCACTTAATATTTTTTCTTGTCCAATGTCCTGTTGCAATTTCAGATTATGGAAGAAAAATGGGTTGCGAATGACATTTCATGTTGACTTTAAATACACTATAGGCTGTTAAACACAAATGGCAGGTTTTCTATCAAATCCACAGTGTCAATGCAACAGACTTTCTTCCCATTATCACAGTCCACCCATGCCCAGCTATAATCAAATAAGCATTTGTAGTATTCAGGCTATCCTGCATCTAATCAAGTTTTTCAGCTAAAAGCTAGAGTTTGTGTCTTAAAAGAGATTCTCTCTAATAAAAAAAAGCTGTGAGGAAACAAATTTGAAGAAAAGTGTGGAAATCCATTAGTATAAAGTTTATGAGGTTTAGGCTTGAATCAAGTGTAGGTTACATTTAATGGAATCAGAATGAAACATGACAGACCCTTATATAATAAACTGAAATAAACAAAAGGACTGAAGCTGTCATGTTACAAAGGAAAGGCCCAGTAATCCAGTTCTAAATAGAATCATGCCATAAGAATGTTATTTTGCTTATTATTGTTAACATTGAAACATCTGTTTGAAATATTGTGAGAGGAACTGCCTACCCACCTTCAGGTCTGTACTGAGCCACGATGGTGACAGTCTGTCCAGCATTCTTCAGTGCTGCAGCTGCCTGTTCGTGTGTTGCACTGCGGAGGTCCACCCCATTTACCTACAGCACACATACAATATTAATAAATAAGCTCCGATGCAAAACGCAGCCAGTGGGGTCAAAAAGTCTAAGAACACATGGAAAATGCAGAATGTAAAATCCACTATAAACCTGGAATAATTCATTTAAAATGTATGCTGATTGAGTGCTGTTGTAATTAAAAAAGAAATATACAAAGACGTTCTGAAATGTACTGAAATTCCAAATAAATGTTTCTCTGAAATGTTTATGCTGATGATGCCAAAATTTCAGTAAGACTGAAAAATGATTGACAATGAACAATTGTTGATGACTGAACAACTTTTTCACTGAAAAAAGAACAACTGTTAATAATGCAATGTTCTTACAGAGATGATACGGTCTCCTTTCCTTAATTCTCCACACAGGTCTGCAGGCCCTCCTGCTAATATGAATGAGATGAAGATTCCCTCTCCATCCTCTCCTCCTACAATGTTGAAGCCTAGTCCCGTGGTGCCCCGATGTAGGACTATTTTCCTAGGCTCCCTAAAAACCAAAACCAGCATTTATTAGTTGAAATGAGTGAACAGGTCAGGAAAGCATGCTTACAAAAATATTTTTTGACATACTGTACACACACACACACACACCCCAAACTAAAACTATTCAAAACTGCTTTTGAATATTGGAAAAATAAATAAATAAATAAATTAAATAAAATGCAAATATAAGTTAAAAAAACCTAAACTTAAGAAAATTTATGATTAGAAATTTATAAGAAAAATGTTCCATTGGCTACAAAAAATAAGTCTAACGTATGAATTAAAATGACTAAAACTAAAAGTGAAATAAAAACAGAAATGTTTAAATGCATATTTAAAAAAAATATTTTATTTATTTTTTATAACTTGATTCAAAATTTAATTAAAAATTGAACCAATGTCCTTATTGTCCAAACATTAATTATTTGCCATCTCAGAAGAAAAAAAAAAAAAAAAAAAAAAAAAAAAAACATCTCCCTCTAGTAAACATCTCAGGAAAAAAATTTGACCGCATCTCCCTCTGGTGAACAAAATATGAACTACAGAGAGGTACATTACAGTTTGTAAAGCTGCATCACATTTTTCATGTGCGAGTACATCTGGATGTCTGTAGATGGCAGCAGAGCCTCAAGGTACTGGCTCTGTAGCATTTTTTTTTTTTTTTAGCAGTGTTTTCAAAACAAACATGGCTACAAACATGTCGTTTAACCCTTAACACACTTTAAGAACAAAGGTTTAGCAGAACAACATGACATCAGAATATTCACATAAATTTCAGTTATAAAACTGTTTTTTTTTATACCCGTCTTGTAGAATTAAGTCTTAATTCAAAGCTTATCAGATTTGTCAAAATTGACTTCACAGATTGGTTGGTCATATCATGACGCTAGCTCATGACGTAAGAGGCTGTTTTGTTTTTAACATCAATTTGACGTATTTGGTGAATTCTTCCGATAGGAAACAAATCCCCCCGATTAAAGAGGATTAAATATGGTAAAGCACACCAGTCAGTATGTGCGTGCGTGTCCTTATTACGAGCCCCCTTTTCTCTATCAGACAAAATATGGCGGTCTGGCCAATATCATTTGCAAGCAAGCTCTTATAATACTGCTCTCTACTGATGGACAGCTCTTACGAAATGAGCAAACAAATCAGGTAGGCGAGAAGGTGAATAGTCAACAGGACAAAACACAGATGCTATATCTTAGTGAGCCAATATCTTCAACAGCTCTCCGGAGGACATTTAAAACTCTCCAACAAATGCTGTGAGTGATCTGTCATATGTCCCTAATAAATGTGTCCTTGTGAAACAGGTTCTCAAACATGGTGCCTCAGCAAACTTCCAAAGGGGCATCAAAATGACTTAAAATTATAAAAAATAAAGGTTAAAGAAACATTAAATTAAGTTAAAACAATTACAAATCAAGATGTTTTTTTTTTTTTTTTTTTTTGAAGAACCAGGGTCTGGATATACGAGGTAGCTTGATTTTAAAAATGTGATTTATAGACCTAAATTAATAAAATATGAGACAAAAGTTTACACTTCAGACATGGATATGATGACATAATTATGTCTAACTAGGTAAAAACCTATTATTTAGTATGAACTTATGGGACTTTTGTAGTATAAAATTGAAATTTTGTAGAATGAGTTTCTTGAGAACCAAATCAGCATATTAGAATAAATTCTAAGGAATCATGTGAAGACTGGAGTAATGACTGCTGAAAATTCAGCTTTGTCATTACAAGAATAAGTAAAACTTTCAAATATATTATAAATGAAAATAGATATTTTACATTGCAATCATATTTCACAATACATTTTTTTATTCTGTATTTTTAATCAAATAACAGACCCCAAACGTTTGACTAGTAACGCACAATGTATAGTAATGTAATTTAAATTAATATTAACTGAATTTTGAATTCCGTTATGCTAGACTGACGGTTTAAGGAATATGTAGCAGCCAGCCAAAGTACAGCTTGCAAGTTTGATGAAGTTAAAAGTTAAGTTTATAGTCGTTTGAGTTCAAGCCATTGTTGTGTGCAATATTCCTCACATGGCTAGCCATAAAAAAAATTCTTGAACCTCAGTAACAGAGAATAAAGGGAATAACCCCAAAAAACTTGATATGACTTTCATAAGGGCAGTAACAGCAGAATGAGGCCAGACAATCTACTAACAACACCCAAGACTAATGTGAGGAGTTGAGCATGAGTGTTCTATATAATCTGTTTTGTAGTATAAAAAGCCAGAAGCATTATGCAGATATAAAGTATGTACTAAAAATTCCATTAACCTTGGGCAGCTTATCTTATGTGTAGAGAAATGCTATTCTCTTTGAAACTCATATCTATTCAAAACTATAGAGCTGTCTTCACACCAAGCTACCTGTAATGAAACTTATATAGCATTATCTTCCAAAATTCAGGAGGATGATACAGAGAAAAGACGTGTCGGAAAACTAAAAACAGCCCTCGAATATGTGATGAGAGTAAAAGTAATGAGAATGAGCGAGGTCAAAGGATATGACTGCATAAAAATTTTAAAAGCAAGTCATGATCTATATCAACTTTCATTTGAAACAAATGACCATTTCACTTCGCAAGGTCAAGGAATCGTAATGAACGATAGGAACTGCACAGACCACCTCTGAACCAAAAGCCATCAAATGTAAAATTATGGCAAAAGGATATCATGATCATGAAGACAAAGAAATGGGGAGGGCAAAGGCTCACCTTGTGATTTCATCATCTCCCAGCATGCCTTTTGAGACAGGAGAGTACCGAGATGGGGTGGCGGGGGTTAATGGCTGACTCGGATAGCTTTGGGTGCTGATATGGTTCTCCATGTGCTCGGAATAGGCTGAAAGAAAAAAAAAAAAAAAAAAAAAAAAGATATGATGTTTTTGGCATAATGATGAAAACTCATTTGACAATGTTCATAGTCAGAGAATCGCACCACTCGTATGTAATAATGTGAAGAATTACATGTACAGACAAGCCAAATACTAAAACTGTTGAAGGAAAAAAAAATAAATAAAAAATAAAAACTTGCTGTGTAAAAGTCAAATCATAATTGATCACTCCCTCTTTGCACACAATCTTCTTTACTTGTACATCACCTCTCTTGTATACTGAACACTGCTGTTCAAAAATTTGGGGTAAGTAAGGTTTTTTTTTTTTTTTTTTTTTTTTGTTGGAAGTCTTTTTATGCTCACCAAGGCTGCATTTATTTGATCAAAAATGACATTTAAAAAATGACGCTTTTATCCGAAGCGACTTACAAAAGAAGAGGTACTATTGTGAAATATTATTACAATTTACAAGTGTTTTCTATTTTAATATATTTTAAAATGCAATTTATTCCTGGGATGATAAAGCCAAATTTTTACTTTAAATCATTCAAATATTCAAATATGCTGATTTAGAGCTCAAGTAACATTTCTTATTATTATCAATATTAAAAACAGTTGTGCTGCTTAATATTCTTAATCCAATTTTCCAATTTTTAATCCAATCCAATTTAATTCTTTGATGAATAGTAAGTTCGAAAGAACAGCATTGATTTGAAAAATAAATCTTTTGCAACAATATAAGCCAAAATGGTCTTTAGTCACTTTTGATTAATTTAAAGCATCCTTGTTGAATAAAGGAATTAAGTTTTCGGATCAAGCACCAAAAAGGACCAAAAGAACTCATAAATGTTCCATAAACACAGTCCATATGACCTGTGAGCTATATTCAAAGTCTTATAAAGACATACAATAGAGTAGTAAAAGATTCTTCAAAACTCCCTCACAGTGTTCTACATAAAATATAATGGTAACATTTTCTATTTTAATGTGTCCTTGTCACACTTTACATGTATTTACTATAATAATAAAATAATGTAGTAAATTCTGCATAGTTAAAATCAACTAACACTAAATCAAACCCTAATAAAGTAAATACATGTTGTTAATTAATATCACTTATTACTTGTGGAATTACACTGTAAAAAGGAAACATTAAAATAAAGTGTGACCAAAATCACAACATAAGCATAATGTAGGGTTACACTTTATTTTAAGGTGTCCTTGTTACTGTGTAATTATACATTTAAGTACTGAGTAATATTAATTAACTACATGCACTTACTATATGGTTTGGATTAGAATAAGGGTTTGGTTTAGGGTTATTTGAATGTAATTATGAATTATTTATTGTTATTATAATAGTAAGTACATGTAATGTGTAACAACGACACCTTAAAATAAAGTGTTACCCTATGTAGCTCAAACACCAGAGAATAGAGCTAGCAAGGACATAAGTTTGATTTCCATGGAATGCATGAAGTGATCAAATGTAATTACATTGGAAAGAAGCATTTACCAAGTGCATAAATCTAAATGAACCAACATTAGCATCTGTAGATAATGGCAAATTTTTCATTTTGTGTGAGCAAAATCCTTTTAAGGCTCTGTAATTGATGTCACTACTATAAAAGATGTGTCCTTATTTGACTGTGTCAGATGTAAAGTGTAATAAAGTCAAGGGTACGCACTGGGCAATTACTAACTGCAGACATTGACAACCCATTTATTTAATTCTCATCAAACAGTCCTTCACGTGTCAAATCCCTACGCAGTGCCTGACTGGCTGACAGATATAATGAAATGGGACCACTAATGAAATTTTTCTGTTTATGCCTTCCGAGAAAAATCACATTGCTCGTACACACATGACCGAGACATTGTTGTCTGCATGTGCAGATATCCTTACACGGCTTTAAAACTCCCTCTGCAACACAGATGCACTCTTTTCTTCATATACTGATGCTGGATTTGCCGGATGGGGGAGCTGGCCACGTGATGCACTTCATGATTAAATGTGCTTTTGTCCTTCATGCCTTTAAGCCCTAATGACAGCTTCCTTTCTCAGAATCTAATGCTGGGGTATCTGTCCTGCCTCTGGAACATCACCAAGGTGCTACATTATCGACTGTCATCACTCAGCACTTTGCACAGTCAATTTTAGTGGCTGTCCTCACGAGTTGCTGCCCCATCAGTAGAAAGTGCTGTGTCTAGCGGCTTTGAGGTGGGATTTAAGCCATAAGTGTGAATGGGACCTCAGAACTTAGTCAAAGTGCCTTTAAGGCAAGTCGGTTCATTCTCTCACCATATTGATGATGCCTCCATGCTGTTATTTTCTATGCAAGTAAAAGGATTTTTCTTTTAATTAAAAAAAAAAAAAAATACAGTATGAGGAATTAAGGAAAAGCTTACAGCTGGTGACATCGGGTGGAACGTAACTATCATTCATAAAGACACTAGTGGGTTTCGCCACTTTTAAATAGACGACATCAGGGGTGTTTTTCAAGGCAGCCACGGCATCTTCATGAGTGACCTCTTCAAGGCAAACAGCATTCACCTGTAACCGAGCACATGATCAGATGATTCCTTCAGATGAAACACACAAAATGAAAGTTTGGGATGCGTTACATGTTTTAATGTTTATGAAATTAGTCTTTTATAGTCACCAAGGCTGTATTTATTTGATCAAAAATACCGTAAACTTAGTAATATTGCGAAATGCTATAACAAATTTAAAAAAAAACTGTTCAAACATAGCAAAATGAATTTATTCCTAATTTATTCTTGTAATGGCAAATTACTCCAGACTTTAGTGTCACATGATTCTTCAGAAACCATCCTTATATGCTGATTTGGTTATAACAGCACTCTTGAAAACAGTTATGCTGCTTATTTTTGTAGAAATGGTGAAACGTTTTCTTTTTTCCCAGGACTTGTCCAAAAGAAAAGCATTTATTTGAATTAATTTTTTGTAACAACATTTTACTGTAATTTTGATCAATTTAATTCATCCTTGCTCAATAAAAGTATAAAAGTAATTTATTACAAAAAATCTGATTCAAAACTTTTAAAAAGTTAAAATATAAAACATGAAGGCTTTATTATTTAGTATAGACAGGTTACAATAGGACTAATTAAAGGTCAGTTCACCTGATTCAGTAACAGTGATTAACATTAACTTAATTTTTGGGTGAACTATTCCTTTAAACATGAACTTCTGTATAATTGCATTCTGCCAGATGCAACTCTGCCAGTTCCACTATAGGTTGAAAGTGACAGCTTTAAAAAAAAAAAAAAAAATTGTAGAGGAATATTTAGCAATAAAAGTCAACTGCACAAGCTCTAAATAAATCTCGTTTTATTAAACATCTCGTTAAACAAAGTGCTCTTAAAAAATTGAATTTCCTCAATTTCCAATGTAAAATGATGCTTCTAATGTTATTTAGTAAATATATAGATAATAGAAAAATTAACGTTTTACTTACAGCCATAAGTTTATCTCCAATCTGTAGCCGTCCATCTTTGTGGGCCGCTCCTCCCTCAATGATTTTGGTGATATAAATACTGTTGTCCCCAGGAATATGTTGGTTTCCAACTCCTCCGGCTATACTGAAACCTAGACCTTTCAACAGAGGTCAGAGTAAACCATTTGCTAAACCATTTCCTAACATGAAATATATTGATTAAATATCACAATGTAACATGCTTTTATTTTGTAATCTTTAGATGAGAGACAGCTTTACCTTTAGGACCTTTTACCAGCTTTACATCCATTATTTTTTCTGTGACAGCTTTTCTTCTTCTGACGTACAGTCTGACAATGCAGCCTGCCTCCTTCAGTGCCTCCACAGCATTGCTGTGAGTTACGTCTCTCACATCTACATCATTTACCCGCAGTATACAGTCATTAACTCTGTACAGAGAAAAAGAGGGAGAACACTGAACAAAGTCCTAAAAAAGGCATAAATAACAATGATAAAGTGTTCTTCGAAGTACAATCAATCAAAACACCAAATTGGTGTATAAACAAATTATCTATCATTGTAATCCAAGCTACATGTAAGGGAAGCAGCAGTGCAACCGCAACACAAAAGTTGCATTGTGTTTTTACACTGCATAACAGAGCTGCAGTTCTATACAGAAAGTAATGTGATTTCTGGTTACTACACAGAATTTTGTATAATAACAGCTATAACATATATTATAACATATACTACATATATTATTATCGGGAGTGAGTCACTGACAACTATTAGAAATTTTACAGTAAATAACGTGAGGAAGAGAAGGTTCAGATTTCAATTTACATGAGGAGGGGAATCATATTTACCGTCCACATGCTAATTAATTCACAGTAAATCCAAACCTCAGTTAGGGAAGACTTTAAACTGCTTAATCATCAGGATTAAGTCAGATTTATTTATAAAAAAAAAAAAACCTGTGCACCATACTGCTATATTAAACATTAAACTTGAACGGTAGTGTTTTTTTTTTGTTTTTTTTTAAATTAAGAAATAATACTTTTATTCAGCAAGGACATCTGGAATTGTTTTAAAGTGACAGTGACAACAAGTGACAAGAGAGTAATGTTTATAATATTTCACGAAATTACTGTTTTACTGTATTTTTGATCAAATAAATGCAGCCTCTTTCAAAAACATTTTAAAAAATTTTCCTGACCCCAAACAGTAATATATCTTCTTCCAATCACTACAGGAGATGTGCACTATTATTTTGTTACTTTATAAATGCCCATATTGCATTTACAAGCAAAACCATTTTGAATTTTCATACTAAAGCAGAAATGTAAATGCAGAAGTTTTCTTCTTTCAGTGCAGAAGTGAGTGTGAGAGTCTGAAGGTTCTTGAGTGTGAACCTTGTACCACGCTCTGACATTGCCCCAGGGAACGTGGTCCTGTATGCTAGCGTCCTGTGTTCTTAGATTGCAAAAGATTCCGTTGATAAATTTACAGTGCATTTTCAGCATGTTTTCTGCTGAATTCAGTGCTCTACATGTGACAAAAATAGGTTCAGCAGTTAAAACTACCAACAACTACACTTCTGCTAATTCAGCTACACAGAACTGTGCTGCTTATGCTGTTAACTTGTAACCTGTTAATACAGGCTCAGAAATAAATGTGTGATATTTACAAGTGTGATGTGAAACAGGCCTAATAACATATTCTCTGACCTGAGTCTGCCATCCTGGGCAGCAGCTCCTCCTGGGATGATCTTTGTGATAAAGATGCTTGGGTCCTCGCCGATGTGGGGGTTATCGGTACCGCCTGCAATACTGAAACCCAGGCCTGAGTTCCCCTAAAGGTGAAAAAAAAAAACAAGTCAGAACAAAAAACAGAAAATGTCAAAAAAAAAAAAACCTTGTCCAAAACAAATCAAAGGAGAAATGTATATGTAAATGTTACAAGCAGTTGATCTGTGAAATATTTGATTCAAAATATATATATATATATATATATATATATATATATATATATATATATATATATATATATATATATATATTCAGTTCAGCATTGAAAATTTTCCTAATAAGGGCCTATATGGTTTGCACTAGTTAGTAGTTAATGTGTTCGGTGTCAGAAATTATACTTTTACAGCAATGTTTATTTGTAAACATAGGATTATACATTAAAACACACATCAACTATGTTAACATATGCAACTTTAAATGTTAAAAAGTCCATGTAGAAATCACTATTAATCAAATGTAATAAATGTATTGTCCTAACAATGTAGTTCAAGCTTTTTTCTGTCTTTAATATTCTCTTTCTGACAGTGACTGTTTAAAACCTTGAGCATGACCATTTTACATCTCTTTTCATTGTACAATTTATGATAGTTTTATTCAGACACTCAATAAAAATGACAATATTATGACATACATACTTTTATACATGGTGTAATATATTGTAAATCTTACTGACACTGTAAGAACCTGTAATTTTTGTCAATGTCAGAGCAATCTTACCCGTTCAAGTGTAATTTCTTCATATTCATAATCAGCTTCTGTTCCATTCACCTGAAGGTTTTAACAAAATGAATTGTCAATGTTAAAATATACAGATATAAATAAATGGCCTCCTCTATTACCATCACCCAAAAACTTTATTAGTTCTGCAAGTATGTGTAATTCAGGAGTGTTAGTAATTATTTGATTTTACTCTCTGTATTCGGTTCTGTTTCGTTTTTGTTTTTTCCCCTCAAAAATACCAGAGTCATGAATAATTTAAAAATGATGGGCAATTATAGGATTGATTACAATCTCTACAAAGACTGTGAAAAGTATGTGACAAATCTGTTCAAGAAATTGTTTTGTTTCAAGAATCAAGTAAATTTTCTGCTAGATTCACACTCCTAGTAATTTATTATTGAAATGCACAAATGTATTAATATACCGTAGACAGACTCCTATTATAGATATACTACTATTATAAACCCACATTACACCAGAGTAAACAACAATACAACAGCAATAAGAGATATACAGATCAGAATGAACAGTTCCTGTAGGTTAAGGGTAGCAGGAGCATTCAATTAATAATGTGTCTCACTGGTTGTGTCTTCAACAACCAAGAAGTATTAGTCTCCGTTCCATAACTAGTACTCAAAGTTCCATTTAATACACTAATCTAAATCTACTCAGCAGAATTAGGGTTAGGGTTAAAAAAAAAATCAGTGTAAATTTCATCTTTAGACTCCCATCTGGGACCGATTATGGGCAAAAATAATCTTATATAATAATAATAATGTGCTAAAAAGTGCTCTAATTATGTAAGAATGAACTGTTTGAAAAAGTCTCAGTGTTTTCGCTTTCCACTCTTACATTTCACCTCTACTGATTCTACAGTTCTTGGCACTACAAAACTCAGGCAGCACTATATCTCTTGCCAGTTACTGTGTATTTCAGCCAAAGAGGCCACAGCAACCAAATCTATGAAGAACACAGACGCTAGCTGTCGGCTAAACATGCAATGCAGTCCACTCGTTTCCAACATTCTGGGTTCAACACAAGTTAAGCTGTATCAACTGCATTTGCGGCATAATGTTGATTACCACAGTAAATAATTCAGACTTGTCCCTCAATAAATGTCACTTACAATGAAAGTACACCAGGCAATAAACTCTAAAACACACTGTTTTCAAAGTAACTGTAACTTAAACATTATACATGTTGGCAAGAAACTAATGTGATAGAATTGCTTACTGGCCTTGTGTGTGTAAAACTATATCCAATCTTTCAACTTCAAAGTCATGACCATGTAACACCCAGTAAACCTTGGTAACTTTCACATGATACAGGCAAGGATACCAGAAAGGAGTGTTTACATGGAGCAAACAACACTCAGGATGAGTTCAAATTGAGGTTTCATTTAAATAAGTCTGGACAGTTTTATATGAAAATGGACTAAATGCTTAAAATCAAAATGAATGAAAACAGGGCTGGCACGATGAGACCAAAAATAAGCATCAATGCATCAGCTTTTAGATGTTTGTGTGGTTCTGGAGGCTCTGCTTTAAGCTTCTAAATGACATTTAAAGACCTTAAATACTAAACGCCCTAAACATTTTGCTCTCACTCTTTCTGTAACTGCAGCTGAAAACATCTGTCTGTGACATCAGTGGTGTTAGGGTGGGGTTTAAATGGGGTGAGAGATATACGTCAATACTGACACTGCCCAATACAGCATTATACTCTAATCATGCCACCAGCTCTCAGTGTGACACTACAATAACATTCATGCTATTACTTCAATGCGTCTGTATAATTTTTCATAGAATATCCAAAAAGGTCTTTTCATTCTGGCATAACTACATACAGCATATTCACAATTCTGAAATTAATATTGACAATAACTTTTTCTCTTGTTTTATGTGGAGGCATTTACAGGCTTTCAGCACTGCTAAACTGCATGCTGCTACTCGCATACTGCATGTATGGCTACAAACAACCAGCCAGGGATCAGAGCCAATACAGGCATTTACACGATCAATATCAGACTACTACTACAGTCTATGTATGCAGAACAGGAATAGATGTACACGCATAAGTTGTTCAACATCAACATTACCCTTTATACTGTATTTACAAAATGAAAACCATATTCTAAAAGCATTTGTTTATTAACAGAAAAATATTTAAAAAAAAAAACATTTGGATTTTGCATACCACAAGCCAGATCACTAAAAATCCACTTGCTGAACTGCTGGCAGATTCAATATCAAAAATGCTTGATCCCTGGGTAATACAATGCAGAAACATCCTGAGCTTCAGGTCTTCTGTATTATTATTATTAGATGACATCAAAATTTACTATAAACAGAACAAATTTACCAAAATTGTAATAATTACCCTTCAAATTCCAATTTTTTTTTTTTTTACCTCAAAAAGTTTACTCCAACTAAAACTCCTCCTACACATAAAAAAAAAAAAAATCACAGACTGATGGCCTTAGAAACGTCCCACGTTAAGCGACATAGCAATAGAGTCACTCTCCAGCACTGATGATGTGGAGTATTTAATGAGGTCAGTCAAGAGTTCCTCATGGTCATTTCTTTATAGACTATAGTTCTCTCATTCAGATAACTCTAGTCTTCAGAGTGAGTCTTTGATGAAGGATGACAGGAGTCAGCTCAGCAGGCTTTCTGGCACTGGATGTATAGGATTATCAGACGCTGCTGAGATTGAGAGAAGAATGGGGTTGAAGTACCACCATGGGACCCTGATAAATGTCATCCACGGTTAAATCCCCAAGCTAGAACAAGGAAACTCCACAACATCTAAAATCACATCTACTGTGGGGGACCTTCAAAACACGACAAAGTAATCTCCTAAACGCTGGAAAATTAATTTCATTGTAAATAAAACAAAGTGAGAACATTTTAAGATACTTTCTTCACTTTGGTAGGATATATTTTTGATTCATTATATCTGTAAATATTTTCTAACCAATTGGTAGACTATAGTTTGGTACTGACTGAAAGTGAAAACACACTATGAATGATGCCCAGCTCTAATTTGCTCATTGGGTAATGGCACAGTGGTTAACCAGAAAAATTAAAAATGGCACGTCATGCCGAAAAGGTTGCCAACCCCTGGTATACACACTACCATCCAAATGTTTGGGGTCAGTGTACACACACACACACACACACACACACACACACACACAGTGTATTTTATATATATATATATATATATATATATATATATATATATATATATATATATATATATATATATATATATATATATATAATTTATATATATAAAAAATGCACTGTGTGTGTGTGTGTGTGTGTGTATATATGCATGTATGCATGTATGTATGTATGTATGTATGTATGTATGTATGTATATATATATATAATTGATCAAAAATACAGTAAAAGCAGAAATATTACTACATTAAAAAACTTTTAAAATGTACAGGTGCATCTCAAATTAGAATGTCGTGGAAGAGTTCATTTATTTCAGTAATTCAACTCAAATTGTGAAACTCGTGTATTAAATAAATTCAGTGCACACAGACTGAAGTAGTTTAAGTCTTTGGTTCTTTTAATTGTGATGATTTTGGCTCACATTTAACAAAAACCCACCAATTCACTATCTCAACATTAGAATACTTCATAAGACCAATAAAAAAAAAAACATTTTTAGTGAATTGTTGGCCTTCTGGAAAGTATGTTCATTTACTGTATATGTACTCAATACTTGGTAGGGGTTCCTTTTGCTTTAATTACTGCCTCAATTCGGCGTGGCATGGAAGTGATCAGTTTGTGGCACTGCTGAGGTGGTATGGAAGCCCAGGTTTCTTTGACAGTGGCCTTCAGCTCATCTGCATTTTTTGGTCTCGTTTCTCATTTTCCTCTTGACAATACCCCATAGAATCTCTATGGGGTTCAGGTCTGGTGAGTTTGCTGGCCAGTCAAGCACACCAACACCATGGTCATTTAACCAACTTTTGGTGCTTTTGGCAGTGTGGGCAGGTGCCAAATCCTGCTGGAAAATGAAATCAGCATCTTTAAAAAGCTGGTCAGCAGAAGGAAGCATGAAGTGCTCCAAAATTTCTCCAAATAAACGGGTGCAGTGACTTTGGTTTTCAAAAAACACAATGGACCAACACCAGCAGATGACATTGCACCCCAAATCATCACAGACTGTGGAAACTTAACACTGGACTTCAAGAAACTTGGGCTATGAGCTTCTCCACCCTTCCTCCAGACTCTAGGACCTTGGTTTCCAAATGAAATACAAAACTTGCTCTCATCTGAAAAGAGGGCTTTGGACCACTGGGCAACAGTCCAGTTCTTCTTCTCCTTAGCCCAGGTAAGACGCCTCTGACGTTGTCTGTGGTTCAGGAGTGGCTTAACAAGAGGAATACGACAACTGTAGCCAAATTCCTTGACACGTCTGTGTGTGGTGGCTCTTGATGCCTTGACCCCAGCCTCAGTCCATTCCTTGTGAAGTTCACCCAAATTCTTGAATCGATTTTGCTTGACAATCCTCATAAGGCTGCGGTTCTCTCGGCTGGTTGTGCATCTTTTTCTTCCACACTTTTTCCTTCCACTCAACTTTCTGTTAACATGCTTGGATACAGCACTCTGTGAACAGCCAGCTTCTTTGGCAATGAATGTTTGTGGCCTACCCTCCTTGTGAAGGGTGTCAGTGATTGTCTTCTGGACAACTGTCAGATCAGTCTTCCCCATGATTGTGTAGCCTAGTGAACCAAACTGAGAGACCATTTTGAAGGCTCAGGAAACCTTTGCAGTTGTTTTGAGTTGATTAGCTGATTGGCATGTCACCATATTCTAATTTGTTGAAATAGTGAATTGGTGGGTTTTTGTTAAATGTGAGCCAAAATCATCACAATTAAAAGAACCAAAGCCTTAAACTACTTCAGTCTGTGTACACTGAATTTATTTAATACACGAGTTTCACAATTTGAGTTGAATTATTGAAATAAATGAACTTTTCCACAACATTCTAATTTATTGAGATTCACCTGTAATTTATTTCTGTGTGGGAGAAGCTGAATTTTCAGCAGCCATTATTTTAGGTTTTAGAGTCAAATGATCCTTCAGAAATACATTCTAACATGCTAATTTGAAGCATTAATTAAACTGCATTTATTTGAAATGGAAATCTTTTGTAACAATGTTAAATGTTTTGTGACAATATAAATGATTACTGTCACTTTCAATCAATTTAATGCATTCTTGCTGAAAAAATACTGAAAAGTATTAATTTCTTATGAAAAAAAATGTACTGTATATTATATATTATATATAACTGAACAGCATTCTGCAATCTACCTATTCACTAAGTGCATAAAGAAATACATCACTTACATATGGACTTACATAGGGCGAGGTGTCAAGGCTTTCCGTGTTCACCACCACCGGTGCAGGGCTTGCCTGCAAAGGAAAAATTCATTAATACTTGAGCTGAAATGAATCAAGACCCATAACTGTGCACCTTGCTTCTTTTCCCTAACCAACTGAGAATGAAACACTGGTTAACTATTAAAAAAAAACAAGAAATAGATCCAATAAAAAAGCATCACTTACTCTTGGCATGCTGATACAATATTACTCTGGCATTTGCAAGAGATTAACAGCACAGCCTGTGTCCATACACAGCATAATATACTGCAGAATATGCAATACAGTGGCATAACAAACCAGCGCAGACCTAATCCTTCTGCAAACATGTATCACACGCTTCACTTGCGCAATTGCTTTTGAGGTGCAAGTGCTCATCAGCGATATAACGTGGCATTCTCTCTCTAATCTCTCCAAGTCAAGAGGACCATTGCTGAGGTGGGTGGAGTGAAAAAATGAGATAAAAAAAAGACCTGTGACGTGGGTGCAGGAATGGCAGTGGTCTCGGCTGGGACGGGTGAGATAGGGATCACAGGGATTATGGGAGCGGAGGGAGGAATGACATCTGCCTGCTAAACAATGACAGTGGAGGTCAAAGGTCAGAGCAGATGACACACAGCAGTAATGATTTTTCACGATTTCTCCTAATTTAATCAGATATTGAACAGTATAACGAACAGAGAGGGAGGGAATAACAGAGAAGATGAGGTAATGAAAACAGAATAACAAACAAAATAATCATGACTGGATTGGTCCATAAATTAAGACTAGACTCTGTAATTCTTTTTTATTATTAAAGGACTCACAAACATTCAGTGTAAATGGTTATGTAAGGGGTGAAAAAAAAAATGAAAGAAAAGTTAATAAAGAAAAGACCTTATAAATTAAAAATGATTATTCTGTCATTATTTACTCACTCTAATATTGCTCCAATCCTGCATTCTGACTAATGATTACCTTTCATTCTCCAAAAAAAGAAAAAACATACTGTAAAACAGGCCACTATGAACTGCTGTTCAAAATCACTTGAAAAACCTTCATAATTTCCCTTTTATGGCACACAAGCAAAAAAAAAAAAAAATAAATAATAATAATAATAATAATAATAATAACAGCATATATGGATTTGGAATGACATGATGGTGAGTAAATAATGACAATTTTAATTTTGGGGTAAAACATAAAATAAAAAAATATATTATATTCAGTAGTTTCAGAAAATGTAGTGTTAAAAAGTGTCAATTGTGACAGAATCTCCATCAATGTAAACCTCAGAATGTGTGCTATTTTGTGACTCACTTGAGGGACAAACCTTCCTTTAGACTTAAAGGGATAGTTCACCCAAAAATGACAACTGTCATTAATTACTTACCATCATGTTGTTCCAAACCCGTAAGATGCGGATATTTTTGATGAAATCTGAGAGCTTTTCTGACCCACAGACAGCACCACAACTACCACATTCAAGGCCCAGAAAGGTAGAAGAAATTGTTATTTTTAGGTAGAAGTTGTTTTTTTTTTGTTTTCTTAGTGCACAAAAAGTATTCTCATAGCTTCATAACATTACGACTGAACCACAGATGTCACATGGACTATTATAACAATGTCCTTACTACCTTTCTGGGCCTTGAACGAGGTAGTTCCCTTGCTGTCTATGCAGGGTCAGATAGCTCTCGGATTTCATCAAAAATATCTTAATTTGTGTTCCGAAGATGAACAAAGGTCTTACGGGTTTGGAACAACATGAGGGTGCGTAATTAATGGCAGAAATTTCATTTTTGAGTGAATAATCCCTTTAAGTTATCTATGAAAAAAATGGCCAGAGTGTTTCAAGATTAAACAGAGCTAAAAATAAGACTCCAGTCCAGCAATCGACATCCTGTTGTGCAGGTCTGTGAAGGATTAGCTTTTCCTTTTGAATATGAAATTAGCTGTCAAGATGTCAATCAGAGCTCTGTACGGTTTAGTGAGTTTGTCTTTTTCATTTCTGCAGGTTATAAATGTGTGTCTGCAAGAGAGACTTCAGACTACATTGCATCTGACTAACTGCTAAGCAAAACTGAAGTGCACTGTGGCTATTTGCAAAATAAAAAACAAGATACACAATAATATACCAAAGTAGATTATATCCTGCAATCCATTTCACAAAAAATGATGCCAATCAATCCAGCTTTACAATTACACAGAACAGACCACAAGAGTGACACTTTTCTACAATTTTGATTTTAGATAAATGGAGCCCCGCACATGACAAAATACATATTGTGGCCACAAATTAAGAACTTGTTCCCAGGACATATTCATTTGTAGCCATGTGTTATTAATTTGTATCTCATTTCAGTTAAATTGTGGCCATGTTGTACTAATTCTTTCCCTCTTAGATCACAATTTAACTTAATTAAAACTAATATATTAATACAATCAAACTTAATAAGTAAACAAGCAACAAATGCTTAATTCCAGGCCACATTATATTGTTTTTTCCCCTGTATGTCATGTGCAGGTCTCCATACAGAAAAATATTTCCCATTCATTTTCTTTACAGAAATCCTTGAACCAAATCAGTAAGTCAGCTCTGAAAAGAGTTACAGAAAATGCATTACAGATAATAAATAGTAACCAGTTTATGTTGACATTAAAAGCTAGCCAGCAACGTACCTAGCTAATGTTAGCTACTGTAGCATTACCTAGCCTTCGTGAACTTTCAAAACTTTTGTCTCAAGATTTCCATGATATTTCCATGGTCTAAGCAACTCTTACGGATCTCAAAATTGTGGCTAATCATTAATTCAGAAATGGAACCGTAATAGAGTAATGCCTACATGATGTGGACTGTGCACTGTTGAGGGAGAGGATCTGACGCAAGCACATATCTATGGGAGTTCAGCAGATTCCAGCTCTACAGGAGCAAGAGTGAGTGTTGCCATGCTGTCAGTGAGGAGACATCCGCTGAAACTGGCCCTCTACACAGGCCGTCTGTGTCAGCGTTCCCAAACAAAAGCGATCTGATCCACAGCCGCTTGTCCAAGCACCAACCACAGCCAGAGGAGACGGATATTCAGTTACAACAGTCCAGTTCACTCAGTCAACAACAGACACATCACTGCAACTACTAATTAGAAAGGGTTTCTGTTTCACTACCACTCACTCTCAGGGTTATGGCAGAGACTTGAGACTGGTATGTACTATGGAGCTACATTTGAGTGACAGCACAGAGGACATTACCAATTCAACCACAATGTTTTGTCCTGCCTAAATTGACCAGTGTAACTTGCATAAGAATCCATATACACTGCGTGCTATTATGGCAGTGGTACAGTAGTCATGGCCTGTGATTTCGGAGTTAAAATTAGAATCAATCATTAGCATTGATCAGATAGACTGGTTTGGAGTTCAAGCTGCCACCAATGTCTCAAATGTATCACAACCCCAAACATTCTTCACTTTAATACCTCACAATACAGGCTCCATTATAAAATATCATGTACATATAAAATGTATCAATATTATACTCATGACAATATCCCAATATTCCTTTTCAAGTGTATAAAAGAAATTACTTTCACTACTTAGAGTCAAAACTATGACCAATACATCTCGTATTTTGACACAAATTCTTAAAGTACTACAGATTTGGACTGTAAATTCAATTTTGGTCCCACTTTATATTAGGTGGCCGAAACTACTATATACTCACATAAAAAAAAATACGTACAGTGTACTTACTGTGTTCATATTGTATTGCAAAACACTTTTTCTGCTACTGAGGTGGGATACAGCTAAGGTTTTACTGTATATAATTACAGAAATGAAGTACAGATGTCATTACATCCAGGTGTTTTTAAAAAACATAAGTACAATGTAAAAACATGTATGAACACATTAAGTACATTGTATCAAATGATTAATTTAAATGTAAGTACATAGTAGTTACCTAATATAAAGTGGGAAATAATTTTTTAAAATTTTGACAGTCTGGATCAAACAATTAAAACACACACACTACTGTTCAAAAGTTCTGTAAGTGTCGGTAATATTTTTACAATGTTTTTTAAAGAAGTCTCATGCTCACAATGGCTGCATTTATTTGATAAAAACAGCAATAACTGTACTATTGTGAAATAGTTCTAACATGCTGATTTGGTGCTTAAGAAATATGTCTTTTTATTAACAATATTGAAATAGTTAATATTCAGTTAATATCTTTGTGATTTGTTTTCAGGACTCTTTGATGAATAGAAAAGTTCTAAAACATAGCATGTACTGTACACTATTTGAAAAGGAAAACTGTTGTAACATACATTATGATCTAAAAAAAAAAAAAAAAAAAAATCTTATTGACCCCCAAAATTTTGAATGTCAATTAAATAATACATGTCACATGAAGCTGATTTATATTACTGTATATCACTTTCTCCAATATTAGTTTGCAAGGCCCTGTCAACCAAAATGACACTGACCAAATCTTGAGAAACAACAACAAATATTAAAACAATATAACTGAATTCAGATGTAACCTTAGCTGAAATTCAAATCCTCATACCTCAGCTTCACCATCCCTCAACTCTTAATAAGACAAGACTCAGTCCCACATACCTTCTCCAGTGAAAACGTGCCCCAAGAATTGGCAAGCCACAAGGCACTGGAAGAAGCTCTGACTTTAGCTGTGCTTTTAGTGGGGCTCTTTTTCACACTGTCCCTCAGGTTGGTGAACTTTCCTCTGCTCTTGGTGGAGGCTGGGAGGGTGCAGGAGCTGTACTGCGGAACCCTGCGGGACTCCAGAGGAGTCTGCTGGAAGTTGAGCAGGGTGGGTTGAGAAAGGTGAGGCGGCGGCGGTGGTGGCGGCTGTTGCTGCTGCTGCTGTTGGTGCAGATGATGGTGGAAATGGTGGTGGAATTGCGGTTGTTGCACCAGCTGTCTCGGCGTTCGGGTCAGTGTACTGTGCACGTGTCCGACTCTCTGTTGCATTCTGGGATGGTTACAGTTGGCCACCTCCTTCACCCCGGTCCGACAGTCCACGTAAGCGCCACAGCAGTACTCATGGTTGTTGCAATAGGTGGTCATTGTTTTCCAAGCAGAGGGCAGAGTTGCAGGTGAAATGATGGAGAACGCAGCCTGAAGAATGATGTGCTTACTTTGCTGAGCAATCGGGAAGGAAAGAGGACACACCGTGGTTGTAAATCTGGTCTTTTTCCCCTGGCTCCACTCTTCTGCCAACCTCTCTCACTGTCTCTCTCTCTTTCTGCCTCACTCGCTCTCATCCCCCCGCACTTGCTCGCCAATTAATGAGCTCCAATGGGCACTGCACATGACAGCACACGGTCTCTTCTGCAGGCATGAATAATCAATGCTCCATTCTTGATTTCAGCATTGGCGTTCGGATGATCTTTGTGTCGCTCTTCAGACAACGGTGGATTTGCACCCTGCGTTTGAGATTCATGAGGCTTTTTGTAGTCTGACTCGCTTTTCAAAGCATTAACACGGGTCACAAAGTGAGAGGTCAGAGAGGATAAATGCAATCTCTATTAGATGCTTCGCGTAGGGGCGGGTGGGCGAACGGGCCGGTGTGGTGTATCAGAGCATCAGATGGTTGAGCGCAGCCTTGCTTTGACCTTGTTTTACAACTACTATTCATAACTAATCTCCATTTGTACCTGCACTGTAAGAGTTTTACACAATCCTGTGCTTCAGTGCTGACAGCTGGATGGTGGTCGTTCATTTAAGCCTATGGGGATTCGATAGAACATGCTGTAGGTTATATTTGGTTTATATGACAGGGTAATCACTTAAAATTGCAGTCAAACTATATGCATATTATTTCTTATTCTTCTTAACCAGTTTCTTATAGAATATAAAATAAGACCATCATCTTTAATCAGTCACATAGTCATTAGTGCAGTAATCATAGATGTCATTTTCACATATTGTCCAATTAAATAAGCAGACGCTTCAGGGCTTGAAGAGTGTGGGGACTACTTCTGCATTAGGATTGGATGGTTGTGAATGTACTGTTTCCTGCTGACTGCACCTTTTAATGTACCCTGTCCTGTTTCTTATGGGGCTGTGGGTGAGAAAGAGAGAGGAGGAGGAGGAGGAGGAGGAAAAGCTTGTGCCTTAGGCTTTTGAAAGTATGCCACCAAAGAATGGACACTAAAAGGAACATATATATCTTAGTATCTCATGAACTAAAAAAAAAACAACAATCAGTGAGTGATAATGTTGAAAACAGTTTATCAAAAGAGAGCATTAGCTCATGTACAGCCAAAATTGTATTTTAAACCAGAGGTACATAGAAAACTTTGGACATTGCTTTCTTAAACCTGTAAAAAATAATATGTTTAAAATATTTTATTATTAAAAAATAATTTAGATTAAAATAATAAATCATGAGTAACCACATTTTTAGGTTTTTTTTAAAGGAAAGAAAACAAAATAATGTATGTTCAAATTTTATAAATATAATTTTTGTGGATGATGCTCATAGAAAAATGTGTGCCACTTAATATATTAAATTTTTTACACACATTATCGATGATTTTCTTTTTTAAACTATTAACATTAATAATAATGCTAAATGATTAATAGGAGCACATTACTGGTGTGGAGTTGATGAAGAGGTACTTGAGGCTTTCTAATGGACATAAGAAAACAAAAGGTTGAAAAACCCTTATAAATAAAATAATAAAAACCTAAAATAAAAAAATGATTTAATGTCATATAATGTCTGGATAGTGGCCATATTGATTTGTTTTATATGAAATTCACAGACACACCTCCTGCAGTACAGCAGATGGCTCCACACACACAAACATGTTCAGGTTGGAGGAAGGCTATTAACCATCCAAATCAATGTGAAAATATTCAGTCCTCAGTGTGGCGCCATATAGTCTGGCGTAAGCGTCTTATCTAAAGTCCGCTAATGCATAAGACAATTTAAATCAAGTTAAAATTAGAATCAATGGAATGATATTAATATTCTGACCAATACCAATTATTATTTTTATGTTATGGCGGATAATCAAAAGACTAAAAGTCTAAGAAAGATCTAAATAAAATAAATTTAGAATAAATGAAAACACTAAAAACTAAAATTGTAAATCTAAAACGAAAATCATTTTAAGTGTACTTAGGGATCACAATATCATAATGTGCAGTATTAAAAATTAATATTAATTTTGATATTTCAGATTACATTTAACAGTGTTATGAAATTACTTATATATTTAAAGATTAACTTTAATAAGCTAAATTTGAAAAAGAGGGAAATGAGCATGCACAATTAAATATTTAATACTGACAAATTACGGTACAGACAGTGTTTTCACTTTTCAGGAAAATTAACCTACAAATAACTTCCATTAAAGTAAAATAGGAAAAAGAATTTTTAAATTGAAAAACATTACACAAATCAGCTTTAAATGATTGTTTAAAGCTTGTTTGTGCATTTTTTTCCAGTACTAAAATATCTTTATAGAGATTCCTTAACAGACATTCACATGTACAACTGGACACAGTAAGTGCATTGAAAAGAGCATGGAATCGCATGTCTAAATCAGTACAGATTGCTGAAATTGGATGTTAATGCCTTGTAGAACACTGAAGCATTGATCTATAACACAAAACAAGCCTGAAGAACATCCTTGAGTTTGAAAACTCAGTTTAACACTAGTAGTGTTCATGTTTAGCCAAGGGCTAGACTTAGGCCAACAGCTTATGTTACAAGCTTGCATTTCACTCTGAACAGACTAATCAATAAAGACCGCTGTTCACCGGGATTGCCAGTGCGATCTTTCACTGACACAGGATCTTGATAGACATCACATTGGCCTGCTTCTGTCTTCTTTGAATCGAATGAACTCATTCACAAACTAGTAGGCACTGAATGCTCATTCAAAACCAAAAGAACAGGGAATTTGATTCCTTTCGCATATTTACGGCCAAAAAGTGCCATCTTTAATAGTAAATGGATAAATTACAATCAAAAGGTTTCCACTATATGCCACTCAACAGAAGCCATTGAGATGCATTCACATCTGAGGTCAATATTTTTCATAATATGATGTAAAACCACTACAGAGCAATAAATGCATCTTAACTTAGACACTTTTCTCTGCACTTCAACATCATCTAAACCACAACACAAGACTCTACCAATAATTCTAAAGACTATTTTATTTATCTAGAGTGAAATTCTGCAAAAAGAATAACAACTTGAAGAACCACAACATGCCATAAATGTGATATGTGCAATTTTAAAACACCTTTTCCTCTCACACTTTTTGGAGCTATCAGAACATTTCTCTGTTTAAAAAAATCCTGTCTGACACAGCAAAACTGGCTTAACCAATGTTCTAAGCTGGGATGGAACTATCTGTTGAAAGCTGTCACCATTTTTGCAATTCTCCCTTTAATGATGAAATGTGTATACTGACAGCATTAACTGTTAATATATTGTCTTCTAAAACATAAATTGAGCTTAAAAGATAAATATCTAGGAAATCTACATTTAAATAGAAAACACTGGGAAGTCAGAAATTATCAAGCAAGGCCACATTAACTACTATTATTAAATTACTATTAATTTAATAACAGTAATTTTTCTTATTCTTATTTATATTATTTATATAATCAAATAATTTGATAAGATTATTTATTACTACTAGTAGTAGTAGTTATAAAAATCTATATAACTAAATTTGAACATGATTATTATTATTTTTGTTGTTGTTGTAACTATTAACAATATATTATTAACTTATTTATAAATAAATATTTATACAATGATAAAATTGACACTTAATAAAATATATAAAACTCATCCATCATTATATGATCATATTAGTATTATTCAATTAATCATCAATCCTAATTATTAATCCCCTTATACAATTTTAAATGGTTAATGGGATAGTTCACCCAAAAATGTAAATTCTATCATTAATTACTCACCCTCGTGTCATTCCAAACCTGTAAGATCTTCGTTCATCTTCAGAACACAAATTAAGAAATTTTTGATGAAATCTGAGAGCTTTCTGACCCTGCATAAACAGCAACGCAACTGACACATTCAAGGCCCAGAAAGGTAGTAAGGACATTGTTAAAATAGTCCATGTGGCATCAGTGGTTCAACCGTAATTTTATGAAGCTACGAGAACACTTTTTGTGCACAAAGAAGTGTCAGTCTTCGAAGTGTGTTCCGGAGAGTACCACGACGCATGCGTGTGGTGCTGCTGACACAGGAGCTGGCATTCTGATGTTGAACCCAGATGTGCTGTGGCTTGTTTACAAGCAGAGGAACACACACGTTTCATGGTAGTCATGAATGCACGTCAAAGACTGACACGGAAGAGAAGAAATTGTTGATAAGTCATTATTTTTGTTTTCTTTGCACACAAAAAGTGTACCTTAACATTACGGCTGAACCACTGATGTCACATGGACTATTTTAATGATATCTTTACTACCTATCTAGGCCTTAAAAGTGTCAGTTGCATTGCTGTCTATGCAGGGTCAGAAAGCTCTCAGATTTCACCAAAAATATCTTAATGTGTGTTCCAAAGATAAACGAAAGTCTTACGGGTTTAGAACGACATGAGGGTGAGTAATTAATGGCAGAATTTTCATTTTGGGGTGAACTATACCTTTAAAGCTTGAACAGCTTTAAAACGTATCCACTTTTTTTTTTTTTTATTTAATAAGGATAGTTAACTCCTTTTCCTAAAGGCTGAACGTTACATGGTGAGTTGCTTGTAGCTTAGAAAGCTACATTTTTAAGCCAGTTTCCACTGGATTCTATGTTATTGGTGGCAACCCTGCGCTTATAAGAGCCAGTAACCACAGAGACACTATTATACACTTGTACAGCACACTTAACACCAATCCGGTCAAGAGGTGCTGCCACTGTAAACGATCTACAACACATTGTTTGGATTAAAGCACCAGCTTAATGACAAATTATCAATTAATGAGCACTCAAATCACTTTGCCCTCTGCAAAACCACCTCTAATGCGTCCTCCTGTACAAACCGCAGCCAGAGGACGTCAAAACAGGATCTGTATGGTCTTAAACGAGGAAGCAAAAATGTTCATTCGTGTTGCCATGATTCATTGTGGAGAATGTCTCCTACACACACACAGCCCACAGATCGCTCTCCTCCACCTCCCCCGGCCAGCACGCACAGGAACGCTGCATCTCCTCAGCCTGAGAAACACTCGGCTCCCTCAAGAAGAAGAAATTTTAATCTACTACAACCTTGCTGAAGCCATAAATTACGCCAGGAAGAAGGATCTCTCTTTTGTCTCAGCTTATCTAATAGGGTTAATGGGCAGGGTCACGAAGGGTGATTGGGCGGCTATTACGATGGTGATTGATGAAGCGACAACCGCCTCATCTACTGTTTACCCAAAAGCAAGAGTTCCACCTGCACATCATCCCCGATGAAAGAGACGCCGTCATACAAAGCTCTATGTTCAACAGATATGAGAAATAAATAAACAAGCGCTGCCACATGATGAAATGTCCTTGCTTGACGATCACTATGGCAACACCATGGCAACAGCTGAAGCTGCAGTGAGACCTGCGAGGCTATGCATGCTCTCAGGAAGACTGCAGCTCCACCGATCTTAAACTGCTTGAATTAACAAGTCATTTTCAGCCCATGCTGAGATTTTTGGTTTTAGATTGTGAATCCTTTTCTCACAATATTGCATTGAAACCTTAGTATTTGTATGCTTTTATTCACATTACCTCATACAGTTCAGTTAATGAGAATGAATATTTGTGATGCATCTAAATGCTTATTGCATTTGTAACCGAGTTCCCATAATTGACTACACAAATGACAATGTAACTACATCAATTCATTTCCTTTCTAATTTCACCTGTGCCACAGCCACATATTAAGGTATGGTGATAAATGAATGGGGGGGCTTAGCTGTGCTCGAGATCTTGGTGGGTGGATGATAGAAGCCTGGCACATCATTGCAGCGATGCCTTTACCAGAAATAGATCAACAGGAACAGGTCGAACATGGATATATATTATACAGATGTGCCACATAGACACATATTGTATATATACATACATACATACATACATACATACATACAGTACACACTAGGTTCCACACTGAAAATATAGGATTTAATGTACTATTTGTAATATAATTAAATAATTTAAAATGCTTTAATTTAATTAAATACATTTACTGAAAAAAATGCAAAAGTGGACACAGACTTTGAAATGGCACTGTAAATATATACAGTATGTAATACCCTTTAAGCCAGATATAAAAAGACCAGAGTCAGTTGCATTATTGCATCACACATTCTTTTTCATTGGCTGCTTCAAAAAATATCCATATTTTAATGAAATGATAATTAATTAGGCAGCCCAGAAGTGGAAGCACTGGAACAAAAACACATGACCTGTAGCAAATACTATTGTCTGCTTCAGATGCCATGCTCTTCCTGTCTCTCTAGGTTTTTGTGGAAAAAGTGATCAACTGTTTTGCATTTTTTCCAGTTAAATCATTTCTCTCCTTCGGTATAAAATGAGTTTCATGCTCATAAATTGTTTTTGATTCAAACCACAGATCTGCATGTATTTCGCTTTCTCATTAAGTCGATCCATGACTTCAAATGGTCTATAAATCTAACAGCCAGTGGTTTCAGATTACCTAGGACTCTTTGCAATAATTTCCCTTCTTTTAAGCTCTACAAAGCCAAAAAAACTTTTTTTATGCTACACCGCATGTGCCATTTGATACATTCAGCTGTGACATATAAATATAGTTAACATTGATTGAAGATGCCATATATCATGCAAATAGCAAGTTACATTTTTTTATACCAAGGTGGATTAATACGTCTGGGTTTCCAGACAGACATAACATAATTTAGGACCACGAACGTGTCCATCTCTGCAAGGTGAAGCAAATAAAAATTGATTACATTATGCTAATAGCATAGACGATATCATATGGATCACTGGTTCCAAACTTTCAGCTAGATCTGTGAGACTATTTCATCCGTGGAACACAAATGGTGGATTTTTGAACTTCCTGGCGACTATAAGTAAGACATAAGTAAATCAAAGTGAATGAGGACTGGGTTAGTCAATGAAAAAAGGCACCCTAATATTATCATAAAATTGGTCAACATGACTCATGCGCTCATTACGATTCACTGATTCAATGATCTGGTCATAGCAGTTAAGAGCTCAATGGAGGGGAAGATTATCAATCAATAATGACTTTAATTTTGGTCTGTTTATCAGAAAATCCTATCATATGGCTCCAGAAGACTTGGAAGTTTGAATATAGAACAGTTTTGCATCCTTTTTTAAGTTTGAAACTCCTGTCCCCATTAACAAACATCCACAGGGGCAACCATTACATTACTCAAAATGACCACTGAAGAAGGGTTTGGGAAGACAATACTTTGGAAAGCTGCAATAGTACATTCCTAAAAAGCTTTCAGTGTTCATAATGCCTGTCCAACTCAACAACGATCTAGTGAGTTGCATTGGGTTGCATCACAAACCCATGGTCTTACCTATTTCTTTTCTCTTATATCACTTCATATCCAATCTTTGCAGTGTATCAAACTCAGTAAGGCAAGAATTAATTGCATTTAGATTGAAATGATTATATTTGATTGTTTGCAGATGATCCAACTAAAACTACACAGAATCATACTTCACAGTAATCCTGACGGATGGTTTCTAAATGTTACCCAACACATAAATACCAAATCTTCAGCTGAAAGTTTAAAGCGTTCCCAATATTTCTAGACTCCACTATATCCCAATAAAAGAACAAACTGTGTTATGTAGGTATACTTGGCAAGAATAGCTGGTTTGGCCTTTTGAAAACATTCATGAAAAAGAGATGAAGTTATCACAGTGTGGTAACTGTGTCAATGGCAAGAATAAAAGGACTGACTGTAAAGCCCTTTGTTGCAGCTCTACTTGTTCTGCTTTCATTCCAGGGAAGAAGATGCATGGTCGGGAAGAAGATGCAGAACCGCTTTGACTTAACCGCTTCATATGATTAGATTCAAGAGGACTATCATTCACCAACTGAGTGCTTTCCTCTACCTATGGGAAGCAGATACTTCAACTGTCCAGTATGATTATGTTTTGTAACTCTCAATTAAATGGGCCTTTACTGAATAGCTCCGTCGATTCCATCGCGAGAAGCAAATATAGCTCACTGAACACATAAGCAGCTTTTTATCTGCACTTTCTTACAAACAAAGTGAGTATCCAGTCAATTGGGCGAGCCATTTTTCTGCTCACAACAGTGTTAATAATAGGTGACAAGTTATTACCATTGAAAACATGAAAGGACAAACTAAGCAAATAAATGCCAGTCATTGAGATGCATTGATAGATGTACAGTAGATGTGTCACTCCAGACATGAAAAAAAATGTTACTGTCTTTGCAAACAGTGAAAGGACAAACTAACCAAATAAACTGCGCATTTAATTCTGCAAGGATTAGGAGGTGCTAAAAGACGTAGGTCTCACACTCCAGCCAGGAACCCCAACAAAACCAAACCCTAAATGGCTAAAGCATGCATTTTTGAGAGTTCAACTAGTTTACAGTGAGGTTTCCCCACACTTGGCTCAAGTACATGTGCATCTCATGCAGCAGGTGTGCTGTGGCAAGAGTTACCTGGCTTGCTCCTGCCGTGATGCAGTCGCTGAAGGCACCGCGTCGTGTGAAGAAGGCCAACAGCTGCTGCCAGCGAGAGGAAGACGAAGGCAGTTCCTCACTGGAGCTCCGCTTGGACCACTGCCTCTGTTTGGACCCTGGAGCGGCATGTCCGGATGCGGTGTTGGCCCGACCGCCTCGCGGGTACAGCGTGTTGTTCCCGAAGATGTAGTTCATCACAGCCCTTGGGGCCAGGACAGAGCCGCAACAGCTGTCAAGCGCCGAGGCAGTTCGGAAAGTGGAAGCGTGGCAGAAGAGGGAGGGTGCACCTGGATAAGGTTACAGCATCCTCTCACGGATCCGACAGCGGAATAATGCAAGCGCGAAGTTGGAGCCAACAGCTCAAAATCCATTCGTCGGCCAACTCACAACCTTCCTGTCCTCACCAGCTGGGAGATCAAGTGTGCAGCAGTCTCATGCTGGAAGGTGGAGTGGGCAGCAAGAAGGGAGGAGGTGATCGAGCTGCCCACAAGCGGTGCACGCTACTCTGGGCTGTGACTCCAGCTCCAGACGAGCTGAGACCTGAGAGAGGATCAATGAAGGACCAGGGAGCTCTCTGTGCATGGGGGAGAACCTAAGAGCCTGAAGAAGCAGGAAATGGGTTCAATTAACTGGCAAGTGTTGCAGTCGAAAGCCCACAGTTCTCCAGGGATTCTTAATCTAAATGGACCGGGGCTACAAGATCGTCCACGAGCAGGTATCAATCACATCACTTTCTTAAAAGCAAAAGCAAGCCTTCCACTGCGCATTAAATATAGATGCTGGCATTCACAGCGGTGCCCTGATAAAAAAGAAACGATTGGTGTTGTTGTAGTCCTTTTCTTCTTAGGCATGGCCACACTCAGAGGACTCCAGTTTTCCAGCTGATCATTAGAGCCAGCCAAGCCACAAAAACTATTTCAGCAAAGCTATTGATTTTTCCCTCCTCCTTGCACTTTAGGCTAAAAGCTTCATTGTCGGAAAAGATACAATTACCTAATGATTATAAAACTTTGTGCTAGCAAACATACTCACGGCTCCGAACGGGAGAGAGAGGCACAGATCCAGCGAGATCCAGGGGTAAAGGTAAATCCAAGAAGTGTGCGTGCACTACGCGTTCAGAAGAAGATGACGATTCCATGCTGTCTGGATGCTCCTTCTGACACAGATCGGCTTTCACACGCTGCAGTCTCTTTCCACACACGTATGATTCAGTGAGGGGGAGACAAAAGGCTGTGCCTTCACAGGCAGAGAAAGAAAAAAAAGAAAAGCGATTGCAAAAATAACCTCATCTTTGTTAATAAGACTAGAATTCCTGCACATCTCCACCACGGCAATGCTCCGCAGTCAAACCTACTGACGGTGGCTCCATGCCGGGGAAAACTATCCAAGGTGTGCCACAGGTGTCAAATGAGGTAACAGACATTGTCACAGCTTGTGCCTCTATTCCCTCAGGACCAAAACCATAGCAACAGCTTCCACATCAAATAAAGCAAGCAACCCCACAGAGCCCGAGCCCTTCCTTCTCCTCCACCTAAATAGCTTATATTCACAGGGCTTTAATAGAAATTAAAGAACCACATGCAATGGGCCAATTACTGCACAGCATCTGATCGGAGATACTGGCAAACGTCTTCAGTGATACTGGCCATTTTCAAATTAGCACAAGGAGGAAAGAAAAAAACAAACACACAAACAAAACCATGACGTTCTTTTGTGGTTAAAGGAAATAACGGCACTAAAGCTACTTTAAAAAGTATTTACTGTAACTGCATTTAAAAAAAATTACAGGACATTTTCTTTTGAACCAGTTACTAAATTACTAATTAAATTAAAATACATTGAAAGTTTCTTTTAAATACATGTAATGCATTTAAATACATTTAATTTAAAATTGTTAATTATTATATTATATTATATTATATTATATTATATTATATATATATATATATATATATATATATATATATATATATATATATATATATATATATATATATATATATATATATATATATATACACACACACACATCTTACAGCTCTATTTGAAAGTCTACGCAACCCAATGACAACACATTACATTGGAACAGATCACTGCCTTGAGACAATGCCCCAAGACCACCATTCTCATTTAAATTTGACCTTCTAAACATTGAAGTGAAGTGTATCAATAATTCATCAGCAATTAAATAAAAACACTGTGCATTTATTTTTCATGAGTGTTGCTGTGGACCCCTCACCATGGCTTACCGACTTAACGGACACCTCTAAAATCCAGACCACCAACATCATGGCAGCTCAAGACTCCACTGTTTAAACTCGTACAGTGACTCGACAGGATACTGAGCTTTATGGTGCCGTATATTCGTAACAATGATACTAGATTGCTCCCTGATCCAATCAAGTGTCCTAAATCAACCACTGGACTTGACAAATTACACAATAGTGTAAGTGTAAAACTTAATCCAAACCTAATTGTAACACTGATCACTCTAGACATGTAGTTCTACTGGTGGGTCGCCACCCTAAATTGGGCCACAGGGGTGAAGAGAAAAAAAAAAAAAAAAAAAAAAAAAAAGCGAAATGGAAATAATAAAATGCAGATAACCATGTAATACACTAGCTGCCTACCCTAGTACATAGCTATGAGGATAAAAAAAATGGATAAGCTTATCAATATTTAAAGGGGGGAAAGATGCTTCCTTGTGGTTGACATTAATGTGTGCATCCAATCAAAGTCTATTTTAGTATTTTAGAGCAAATTCATCCATTCAACTTGGTAGAAGTATACAAATGAACACTCCCTCGTTCTCAAAAAAAAAGAATTAATAAACATACAACAACTACAAACCAAGACGATGTTAAATCCCATTTATTAATAAATAAACATGGTTTCTCCTAACCGGAATTTTAATTATTGGCCGCCAAGAGCATATATCCATAAAAAAGTTGTATGTAATTGTTAAATTGTTTATGCAGTTGGTAATCTTTATGAAATTAGTATTATTGAAATAAAATGCAATAATATTATTAATAAAACTTGTTTATGCAATGCTTTCGAATTATCTTAGGAGTTGTTTTCTTTTTTTCATTTTATGTTAAATTATTTTAGTACTAGATTGAATCATCTGATGTAAAATGTGTCCTGAAGCAAAACTGCTCTAGGCTTTATTGCACTGCTGATGACGCAAAGTGCTGTAGAAAGGCAAAGCATATTTTAAAGAAAAGACAGGCTCTTTGTCACATTGATAGACAGAGGATTGATATTGCACTTCTGTGACTGCCAGAGCAGAACGTCAATGTTCCAACACAACATGTTCAGTTCAGCCTATGACATGTAAGAGAGAGGCGTGATCATTTAATTACTGTACAGCTCATATATTTCCCTACAGAGCAAAAGACAACAAGGCAAGGGGTAATGTGGGTTCTGCAGACTGTATTATGCCACATAAGAATGCAGAATAGGAAAAAGGAAACCAATGCAAATGCATAAATATCAGTGTGTCAGAGGTGCATCACGAATGACAAGTTATTCTGTTGCCACTATCTGCTTCTTTTGTTCATGTGTAATTTAGATTATTGTTATTAATAATAGCAAAATGAAGGTGCTGCTTGTCTGTGCAAAATCACTGCAATATCGGCGCATTCTGGGATGTTGCCAGTTGCTTGTGGTTGCTATGTTGCTTGAAGGCTCAAGTCAATGGAGCTCACACACAAATCTATATGATATTATAGCCCTAGATAATTTAAATTTAATTGTCCACCTGCGGAATGTAATTTAAGTGCTTAAAATATTAATGATTAAAAATTAATATTAATTCATTCCTATTATAAAACAATCATGCCTTAGCAAACATCATTCATTAAAAACCATTTATGACACTGGTGAGACATTCAACACTGAGGTCCATTAGAGACTTTTTTTTTCTTTTCTTTTTTTAAGTAACCCAAAATTTATTCAGCTTTTATTATCAGCATAACAACTAAAGTGAAAAGTTGAACTGAAAAATGTGTTTGAAATGTTCCTCTTTTGTTTTTATGTCAGCAGCACTTGACTTCCTAAATAAATAAATAAATAACAAAAAAAGTAAACCTGATGATAATATCCCTTTTGCTATAACATTATTTTGTATTAAATGTTTTGACATTTAAATCATTTATTTCCAGGTTTAAAATTACAGTTTGATTCCCAGATTTTCAGTGTTGCATTTTGAACTCCACTTGATATTATATTAATACAATTGCATAAATTAAATTGAAATGTAAACTAAATTTAAATGAAATATTAAATTACACTAAATTTAAATGGAAAATTACATTAAATTTAAATGAAAAATGAAATTAAATTATGATTCCTTGCACTGCTTTTGTTGTGTCACAAAACAGAACCTGTTTTGTCCTACTTGAATACACACTCACAAATGCAATATGCTCGCTCTCACAAGCGGACATGTTTGTTGAAATACTTCGACTCATTTTAAAGGGGCCTCTCCATTCTAATAAGCAGCTGTCTCTTTTATTTACCACCTCACAGTCTCTGAGCCGTTCTCTTCTTTTCCCCAACCACCAGCATTATGAGCAATCAATCGATAGCACAATACAAGGACAAAAGCCTTCGAAGCGTCTCCTGCCTCTTCTTCAGGGCTCTCCGTCTCAAGGCCAAATGAATTTCGGCAGTAAACACGCAAAGAGATGAGCAGTTATTTGAGAGATTGAGTGTCGAGCACTTGGGGTGACAATAAAAATGGCATGTGGTGCTACTCTACATGTGAACGTGCATATCTTCTGTTGGCAGGCACCACATGATTTTTCCATTATCATCTTTGCAGTAAATTTTCCTTTCATGCTCACAGAGACACATTTACATAAAACGTATAAAAATGGAGAACCATTGAGAGACTTTTAAAATGCAGCATATCTAATGATAAGAAATACACATTGGGATTTACAGGGGGAAAAAAGCATGTAATGAGCTTTAATTATCCATCTATTCATACTGCTTCTAACACAAATGATTCATGTATAAAGTTTAGTAATATATATTTTTTAATTATTTGAACTTTTTTTTAATCAATATTGTGATAATTGAATTTACAAATGGAATCTGATAGCTTGCTCAGTTCATGAAAACTTTTTCAGAATACTAACAATGTACTACAACTGTTGTTCAACTGAATAACTTACCCAATGATGAAAACACTCTCTTCATTTCCTTAAACACTACTTTATTTCTTCTGTGAAATCAATATAGAGTAGGAGGAAGAATGTCAGACTAGCTCTCAAATAATGATGATCTCCAAAACAAACAAACAAATAAATAAAATCACACAAACAAACAAACAAACAAACAAACAAACAAGCATAATAAAAGTATTTTAAAGTCATATGAACAGTTACTTTCATGGTGATTTTTTTGTCATTTTGGAGTTTGACATTATAAATAAACATCTTTTCTTGTATATAAAACAGCGGCACGGACACATCCTTTTGCATTCTATGAAAAATACTGGGTTAAAAACAGCATAATAATTTTGGGTAAACTGTCACTAAGAAGATCCAATTTTTATCATGCTAAAAGACTAAAGAATGACTATCACAGCATGAATAAGTCTTGCTTGTTCACTTAGTCTCACAAAAGCAACCTACGATATTTGCGATGTAAAATAATCAGCCATTTGTAAAAACTTCACTACTACCAAAACAAAAACAAAACGTTAAAAAAATACTATAAAAGTAATTGAAATTAATAATAATAATAATAATAATAATAATAAATACACTTTAACATTATCTTGCAAAACTGTTGCATTCCCCTGAGAAACTTCATGTTCGGCCAAGAAATTTTTACATTCGCCCGAGAAACTTTTGTGATGGAAATATGAGGTTGGAGGAAAAACTAAATTTCTATGCTTTTGTGAGCAAATGCAAAGTTTCTCAGAAGAATGCAATATTTTTGCAAGAGAAAGCAAATGTTTTCAGAGCGAACACAATAGTTTCTAGGGGGAATGAAATACAAATGTTTTACAAGTGAATGCAATAGTTTTGTAAGAGAACACGTTTTGCTTACGAATGCAAAATTTTTGTGAGCGAACAAATTTCGCTCGCAAAACCTAATACTTTTGCTAGAGAATGCAAAAACAGTAAATATATGTTTTTCCTCCCATCTAAAGTTTTTTTCCCCATCACCATGTTTCCTTAAGGTTAAAACTAACCAAAAAACTACAACAACAAAAAAACTTTTCACAACAAACAAGACATATTCTGCGGTTACTTTCTGAAAACTGTGCAGTCCAAATCTGTGCGTACTTCAGAATGAAAATGTAAAGCAAACGCTGCTTCTATCAAAATCAAAAATATAAACTTGCATCTATAAAACCAAGTCTGTGTAGCTCTGCATTTAAAAAGAAAAGATGTTACAGTGGAGGCAATATTTTCCCCCTCGTGTCCCTCTTGTCTGTCCTGTGATTTACATGCACAGCTCAAAGTCATTCTGTCTGGAGCAAACACGTTCTGCGGACACGCATTTCACGTATATAACACTAACTATTACCCACCAGCAACTGCAGCTGCAATCTCTTGGTCCTCCTAATGCTTCTGATCAGACGTCGTCCCATTTTTTTGGCATACCAAATAGAGGCCAGCATGTCACTTACGAGTCCAGAGGTGAAACTCGGCACAGCGTGGCAATCCAGGGTTTGACAGACCGCCGGATACAGCAAAGTACTCCTCGGCTCTGATCCGAACTCCCCACCCACCCCCAGAAGCTGCGTCAAGGTGATCCCATGATGCAGTGCATGCAGGACAGGATCATGATAAAGGGGGCTAGAGAGCTTCATGAGTGAACACGTGGATATGCATGCTGGTCGTAAGGGGACGGCTGGTGCTACGGGACTCTAAACTGTGGTCTGTTAGATTCCCCAAGAATGACACAGCTCATTTTTCAGTAAAGCTGTCTCTCTCTTCTCCACTCCTCCCCTGCGTTCCTCCTCTTTGCTCTCAGCTAGAGTAACGGAGGCTTTCAGACAAGCAGGGAGAACGTGGTTCAGAGCAGAGCGATGACTGGAACGCTACGCGGTACAAAGCTGAGACAGCAACGTGGCTGGAACACCAAGACCATCAGAGACAGACAGAGAGGCATAACTCTGTGTCATTATTACTCAGGTAGCCAAATCTTGTCAAAAGTTACACACAATGAGGTAAGCTATATGTTAGTATTTCCATTCTTAACAGGTTGCTCAGATAAAGCAGGACCTAAGTTTATGTTGACATCTTTGCTTACTGGGCCACTCTTTCCAAAGCAAATCACTAGAGCTGTAAATGTCATGTGACTAAACACTCTGAAGATGTAGGAAAATTACATTGCTAATTGGTTGATCAGAGTTGCAAAACTTTCACCAGTGACTATCATGAATGAATGAATGAATCAATCAATGAATCAATCAATCAATCAATCAATCAATCAAATCACAGGGGAAAACAAAAAATTAGATTTTTTTAAAGAAATAAATACTTAAATTCAGCAGTGAGTAAAGACGTATAATTCTACAAATATGTTAATTTAAAATAAAAAAACTTTCTATTCACAAAAGAATCCTGAAAAATTTCCACTGTTTCCATGGAAATATTAAGCAACACAGCTGTTTTCAACATTGCTAATAATAAGAAACTGAATAATAAAAAAAATAATATATTACTAATGCAACAAATCAATACATTAGAATGATTTTTGATGAATCATATAACACCTAAGAGCTTCTGAAAATTCAGCTCTGCTATCACAGGAATAAATTACATCTTACAGAAAACTGTTCTTTTAATTTGCATTATTTCACAATATTCTAATTATATTTCACAAACTTAACTAACCCAAACTTTTGTCCCTGTCTGTTACTTCATGCCATGTCACGAGCCACGACAGACATTTAGTTCACTACAGAATGCTTTTGGAGAAGTGTAAAGATGCTAATGTATAGGGGTGTGAATCAGCACTGGTTTCACGATTCAATTCGATTACGATTATCGTGTCAACGATTCGATTCAATTCGATATCACGATGCATCATAATTATATCAAATTTATTTTGTGCATTTTTATTAAATGATATAAGCAGGCTACTTTTTAAAATAATTACGTTAGTTAATTAATATATAATTAATTATTGTTAAGAATTAAAAAGTAAATATAGCATCAAAACATACAAGCAAATATAAAGTAATAAAGGGGGGAAAAGACAACTACAAGTGATAAAAAGCACTTTTAGTATCTGGGAGTGCTTTAAGTATGGAAAGTTTACAGATAATCATAGTTATGGGTTTTTCTTTTTTCCTCAACATTATTGACATTTGATTATTACGGATGAGATCATAGACACTGGCAGCTTTAACAGACTGCATTCACACTAATGCAGATATATTTCCACACATCAGATGTTTTGTCCTGTTCTTAAAACATAACTGACTGTGTTTACATCAATTTCGTATCATAAAAATAGATGCAAGTGCATTTAGTTCAGGACAAACAAACACAAAGAGCACGTGAAAGTCTGTCAGTACGTGAGTTTCGTGCATCTAATACGTACTGCATTCCAAACGGCAGAAATGAAAGCATATCTAAAGTAAAAGACTAAAAACAGTGAGTGGAAGCACCGTCAAGCAATGCGCACGTGTCTCATAGCGCATATTCTGTGCAATGAAGCCCGCCGCGCTTGTCTCTAGAACGCACACGTGCCATATGCGGAAAAAAAGCTCAAATTTTAAAATAGAGAGTGCATTTTTAATACTCACCTGACAAGCACGTATGCAAATGACTTAATAGGCTATAATCAATTATGGTCTATTACTGCATCGATGCAGAATCGTCCACATCCGCATCGCATCGATGCAATGATTAATTTCGACACCCCTACTAATGTATGGGTTCTGGTAATAGATATATTGGTCCACCAGTTGATATCCTCTCTTTAGGCCCAAAATATCCACTGAAGAGTTGGCAACATTAGCAAGGAAGTAATGACATTTACTGTTAATGCTACAAATATTCACTGCAGCTTCAGTGAGGTCACCTCTTCCAACTCTGAGACAAAACGCCCAATCTCTGATAAGACTATGACATGGCCAAAAGAGGTTAATCAGACACTTTAGCCATTTCTAAAATGGTAAACAAAAAGTGCCACATAATTTAAGTATCAAAAAGCGATCTGCGATAAATGTGGGGGTGATAATCCTAATACAGTCTGTGTGTAAAAAAGATCACCCAAAAATAAAAATTGTCATCATTTACTTGCCCCCTTTCTTCTTTGAAACACTACAGAAAATGGTCACACTTTATTTTAAGGTCCAGTTCTCACCATTAACTAACTACTGTATTAACAGTGACTTTTGTCTCAAACTCCTAATTACTGCTTATTAATTAGTAAGTAAGGTAGTTTATAAGTTTAGGTATTGGGTAGGATTAAGAATGTAGAACATGATCATCCAGAATATGTGCTTTGAGTACTAATAAACAGCCAATATGCTAGTAATATGCATGCTAATAAGTATGCAAATAGTTAATAGTGAGAATTGTTCCCATACTATAGTACTAAATTCTTATGTGTTACCCAGAAAACAGAGCATGTTTTGAAGAATGTTGATAACCAAACAGTTTTGGTTACCATTGATATGGGACCACCATATGGGGGGAAAAAAACAGTAAATATTTTATTTTAGCAAGGATTCATTCAATTGATCAAAAACACTAATACATTTCTCAAAATATCTTCCGTTATGTTCAACAAAAAGAATTTCACACAGGTTTGGAACAATATGAGGGTGAGTAAATGCTGACACAATTTTCATTTTTGGGTGTACTTAGGGTAAGGTTGCAATTGCAATATTACTTTTTTAAGCGAGTCACTAAAATCCACAAGGCCCTATATAATCCCTATATAGTTATTCTATATCATCTTTAGTCCAAAAGGAACATTTACTGAAACTAAATAGCAAAAAACAGCTTGCTCTGAAATCCTCATGGCTATGACATCACAACATTAAAAAAATCTGCACAAAACCAGCCTCACTTTAACATCAATGATGCATATTCAGTTTTCAGCAACTAACATTACACATTAAGTGACCCTTGGCGATAGAAGTAAACCACTGTTTAAAAAAAAAAAAGAAAAAAAAAGAAAAAAAAAGATGACAAAGAAAATCAAGTGGAATCTGAGCTTATTGGCAGCTGTGCAGCCATTTGGTCTCCTTGTCAACAGTTGTTATGCATCACTTTATTTGGTAACACATGGGATTTGAAGTCTTCACGCTCATGGTACACTTAGTGCCCCACTACAGATCCACATGTGCCCACAGAGGCTACAGGCTAAAACATATTACTGATTGTACCCGAGTCAGAAAAGCACCTTATTTGAATTCAAGGCAGAGTGAGGCAGCTCCCATTACGTTATACGGCTGGACAAAACTAATGCACTTACTGCCCTGCAGCTCCAGCCACATTACTGCATTACTCTCCACTGCTGACGACAAGCACTAAAGACATGAACACAATACAAAGATGGAAAATCTCAGGACTAGAGAATATGAAAAGATTAGGTCACCCAAAAATAAAAACTCAACTTCGCGTCTTGCCAAAAAACCCTTATGCTCGTTTTACATTTACTCGTATTACTTTTTCAATGGAACACAAAAGGAGAAATGTTTTATACATCTTCATGCAGTCTTTGCCATACAATAAACAGGGTCAGTGAAGAAAGAAAGAAAATTCCCTACTGGCTGGCCTATCCTTTAAAAACTAAATTAAATAATAAACAGAAAAACAACAATTGCCTCATTCACTAGTTCCTTTTCAGGCAATATATTGGTATTTAAAAATAAAATATTTTGAATATTCTGAATATTTTCCAAGTTTGATTTAGATTTTGAATGCCTGTCAGACAGCCAATTAATGCTCAGATGTTTGCATCCCACTATATATTATATGGAGACAGCTGGCCAGAACAACAACACTGATTACACATAAATATGCTTTTCAATATGATAGATACACAGTCACAATAAATATATTTCAACTAAATGCTGTTCTTTTGAACTTCCTATTCATCAAAGAATACTGAAAAATATATATGATAGTTTCTACAAAAATATTAAGCAGCACTGCTTTCAACATTGATAATAATAATAAAAGTTACTTGAGAACCAAATCAGCATATTAGAAAGATTTCAGAAGGATCATGTGACACTGAATAACAGCTGCTGAAAATTCAGCTTTGACATTACACGAATAAATTACATTTTAAAACATAAAAATAGAAAACAGTAATTTATATTATTAACAATATTTGACAATATCAGTGTTTTACTGTATTTTTGATAAAGTA